>VWYH01006321.1:197011-281196 GCA_013399365.1 Pampusana beccarii | reverse complement strand
CCAACTCAGGGCATTCTATGAATCATTGACTTGCTTCAGTTGCACTGGAAATTGCCATAAAAGGACTTTACAGCTTTCTCAGGACCTCAAGGTGTATCCCATCTGCTTCCATAGATCTGTGTACATCAAGTTTGCCTAAGTGATTTCCAGCTTGGTCCTTCCATATAGCATATAATGTTACAAAACTTTAAACTCTGCTTCTAGGCATGGGGTCTGCAGAGCTGGAACGCAGACTGTACCATCACAGGCTGAGCAAAAGAAGGCACTGACCTTCGTCCATGCTCTTTGCCACTTGGTCACTGATCTCTTTCAGCAGTGGATACAAATTTTCTGTCATCTTTCTTTCGCTGCCAACGTGCGAAGTCTTTCTTGTTGTTGTCCATGTGTATTACCAATTTCAACTCCAGGTGAACTTGTAATTCCCTAATTTCATCACTGCATGCTCAGGCAAAATTTCTATATTCCTTCTGGTGGTCCATAGCGGTTCTCACCTTCTACCCACTGATTTTTTTATGTTTGAACTCAGTTAACCAAGTTCATCCTCTTGCCAGAGCTGCTCAACATCCCTCACATTGGAATAGATCTTTCTCTTGCTCTACTTTTGTCCTTGTTGAGCTACCCCACCCTTCTGCCCTTCAGGGCAGTGTCCCATGAGATCTCACAAACAGTACCGTGAACAAACCAAAGCCTGGTCTCCTGAAGGCAAGAGTCATTCATTATTCTGCTAGTTGCTTTCCTCATATCCCTCAGGATCTTTACCTCCACTATTTCATCTCAATGAAGTTATGCACAAACATGGAAATGAGATTTGAGACTGGGTACAGAGCTGGCCACACGACCTTGTCTAGAGGGAAGAAATTTTGGAAATTAAATAGTCTCGTAACACTGGTAAAAACAACACACCATTTGCTGACAGAGTTTAATAAATATTATTTTCCTCAACCAAAAAGCCCATAGTACTAACTTATCGCTGTTACTATTTTTAACATGAACTAACAAATATGAAGACAAAACAAATATTTATTGTACAGAACTCAAAATTCAGGCATCCACAAGTAACTCAAGAAATATTTATCACATTAAAAAATGATATTTCTTCAATATAACTTAGCCATTTCAAAGATTTTGTGTGGAAACAGATTTAATGTTGGAGAAAGGCCTGCAGATAAGAAAAGGCAGATATGTACACCAGAAGGCAGATATGCCAAGTCTCACCTGCAGAAAAGTGAGACTCATCTAATTGCCTCCTGCCTCACTCTCTTTCCCTCCTAGAGAGGCATGTATTTCACTCATTTTCAGCACAGCATCAGAACCTTCCTTTTTGGTCCATGACCATCACATGCCAGACGTGGCTGGACAGCAGCAACCCCTCCTGGGAACCAGTGATGTCTCGTTCCTGAGGTCAGAAAATAGGAGAGAGACTCCAGTGCCATCCAGTCCTGCAATGCATTCCATATGGCAAATTTACCAGAGACACAACTTTCCCAGAACTGTGGGATTTATAAAGCTTTCTTCTCTACAGGTTCTCTACTGTCTACAAAGAAGTGAGGTCATATCCAGTGACACTTTATAGGGATTTTGTGTTTTCTATGCAGACATCCATTATCTGTGAAATTCTAGGAATTAATTTTTAGGCCTAGCTTTCCTTATCAAATTTACGTGTAAGTGGAAACATGTCAAAAGCTTTTGGGAGGGATACGAGGGGAAATCATATACATATAGGAATCATAACTGTGAATCTCTTATTTTTTCAGGAAACAATTTAATCTATTTTTTAAAATTAAATATTTTTTTATTTTTTAAATTATTTTATTTATNGGACATCTTCAACTAGATCAGGTTACTCAGAGCCCCGTCCAACCTGACCTTGAACACTTCCAGGGATGGGGCATCCAAAACTTCTCAGAGCAACCTGTTCCAGTGTCTCGCCACCTTCATTGTAAAAAAAGTTCTTCCTTATATCCAATCTAAATCTCTCCTCTTTCAGTTTAAAACTGTGGCCCCTTGTCCTGTCACCACAGGCTTTGGTAAAAAGTGTCTGTCTTATAGGCCCCTTTTAAATATTGAAAGGATGCAGTAAGTTCTCCCCAGAGCCTTCTTTTCTCCAGACCGATCACCCCCAGCTCTCTCATCCTGTCTTCACAGCAGAGCCGTTCCAGCCTCAGATCATTTCTGTGGCTCCTCCAGCCCTCTCCAGCAGGTCCATGTGCGTCCTGTGCTGAGGACCCCAAAGCTGGACGAGCACTGCAGGGGGTTCTCACCAAAGCAGAGCAGAGGGGCAGAATCACCTCCCTCCACCTGCTGGCCACGATCCTTTCCATTCAGCCCAAGATATGACTTGCCTTCTGGGTTGCAAGTGCACATTGCCAGCTCATGTCCAATCCTTCATCTGCCAGCACCCCCAAGTCCTTCTCAGCAGAGCTGCTCTCCATCCCTTTATCCTCCAGCCTATATGGATACAGGGAGTTGCCCTGATCCAGGTGCAGGACCTTGCATTTGGTCTTGTTGAACCTCATGAAGTTTGCATGGGTCCACTTCTGAAGCTTGTCCAGGTCCCTCTGGATGGCATCCTGTCCCTCAGGTGTGTCAGCTGCACCACTCAGCTTGGTGTCGTCCAAAAACTTGCTGAGGGTAAGTAAGCATATTATACTGGAACTATGCGGCCGGGTGTTGCAAATACTAACATCATTCTGAGGCAATATTAAAATGCAGCTAGCTGCTAAAAATGTTCTGTAAGATATAGCTTGCAGTCATTGATAAACCAGGGTAGTGATTCTCCTGAGATATGCGGCAAGGCAAGCCAAGCCTTAGAACTGAAGACTGTAGCATGTCATATCTCGTACAGGGAATACCGTCACCATGAGCTGTATGCAGTATTCTCAGAGAATATAAGAACAGCTCTTAGAGGGGAAGCCCATTTGAAATAGATTTGCATGTGCTGTGTATAAGATTATTGAAACATGGAGATCCTTAATCCTGCAGGACCACTATGGAATAAATTGATGACCTGACATCAAGTGATGATCAAAGACCAAATAAGCCAACACTTTATCCAGGTAAAACAGCAGTATTTTAAATGGGGGACAAGAGAAATAAATGAGAATCCATAATTATCCCAAAACATCAAATACATTAATTGCTCATTAATGTTTACAACATGATACTTGTTTTTTTTACACAACAAAAGAATGTTAAACTTGAGATACTTGCATGCAAAGGAGGCATAAAAAATCAATAAAACCACCTAATAAATTTTGCCACAATTTTAGAATTCTGGTTAAGAAGTGTTTCAAAATTTACTGATATGTGCATGAGAGCAGCGTCTCCGCAAGTTGAGGACTAGTGACATTTCTTATATTGAATATAGATCTATCAGGTTGATCGTCCTAGTCATCAAGCAAGGACTCCAGATTAACCCTGAAAAAATGAGACTATTACAGTAATAAAAAGATTCTGAGACATGATAGCAAACTACTGATTATTTACAGAGTTCATCAGATGTCTTTTAGAAATTCCTGCACAGCTAATAGAGGGATGCTATTTAGCTGAAGAAAGGGTAAGTTCAGATTAAGTCAAGAAGTTTGTCTTTTAGCTAGTAAGTAGACAGTTTCATAATCTGTATAATTTTATTCGAATAGTCCTTACAACAAAGATTTACTCTTCTTTAATAAACAGGGAATTACATCATTTTATTACTCAGTATGTTGTAAAAGATATAATGTTTCTTCCCTTTACTCTGAGCTCGCCTAATTTCCCAAAAAAACCCCCAAACTTCAAAGCTGGAACCAATCAGCAAAAATTACTAGGCTTGAACTGCTACAGGATACATTCTGCCTTTGCAAGCACATTTCTTTTGCCTTTATATCATATCTGTGTTTGATTTGTTCTTCTAGTAGGCCAGAAGTCCATGCCACCCTCAGGAGTACTACTAAACCTTTTGAAGAAATGTTGTGTGGCTTAACTGTATATTCAATTTACTTGCTGCGGCAAATATAATTTTGAAAACTGAGATGAATAAACAGACTAGTGAATTTTCCCATCCTTCTCAGATAATTACAGAAATGGGAGGAGACAAGTGATGTTCTAAATTCCTCTGCTATGGCAAATACTACGTAGAATGAAGTCTTTCACTTTCCATATTAAAAAAGATCACGATATTTTGCTCCTAGATCTCTGTTTGGTAGGTTTTCATAGAACACAGTTTCTCTAATGAGTGAGAATATTCTTCCAGTTTCTAGTTTAAATTTATTTTCAGCACTTAATATCCATTTTATCTTGTGCAAACATTGCCCATTAGCTTAAATAGGCCCTTTCCTTCTCTCCTGTTTCCATTAAAAAAATTCCCTGATGTTATTTTAGATAGCAATCTAATCCTCTCTCATTTCTCTTTCATTTTGAAAGGCTCAAGGAACCAAGTTTTCTAGACTGCTAAGAAAGCTTCTCCATTCCCTTGACCTTTTAAGTAGCCCTTTTCTGCATTTGTTCCATTTTGTGTTTTATATCTGGGATTTCACAGATTTCACAGTTCACATATTAAAACTTCACATGGAATTGGCAAATATACATATGAATTTTTTCTTCTTGCTCTTAAAAGGAAGAACCATGTCAAAGGTTAGAAAATAGTTCATTGGTAATGTTCTTGATCCTCCTATCTCTCCTGATGACAAACCATAATTTTTGAGACAGTTTTGTGTGTTTTCTGTGTGTGTTTGTTTGTTTGTTTGTGGCTTTATTTGTTTTGGTTTTGGGGTTTTGTTAATCATGGAAGTAGTTTAATTTTCTGTAAAACGTAGGGAAATTATATGCTCTTTATGAGACAAGCAGGGACGACCTCCGCAGGCTTAACTTTAAGTGCATATTTGCCTATAGATTCAAAACTGAAATTTGATGACTGAGCAATTCCATTCCTCTCCCCTCCTCCCAAACCACCTCTGGTATCAAAGTGAATTTTATTTCCTTATTTGAAAGTACTGCTGGGTGCATTGCTGTTCTTCTAAATAAGCATAAGACCTGTTATCTGATCCAACAAACGTGGCATGGACAACGCAATGATTTCTCAGCCTTCTACATGGATGGTTAGCACAGGATTCTCAGTGAGACAGCACCAAGCAGGAGCTTACACCAGGTTGAACAGAGTGTTATATCAAGTGAGGAACATTACTGTCAAAAAATTACAGCCTCACCATTGACATAAATGTTGACAGCACCATTTCCACTGATAGTGGTATCAGAGAAGATTATGATTCAAACAGGACTGCCCAAAGAGTGATGATTTAGATTAAATGCTCCCAAATAAGAAAAAAATTCTGAAAGGTAAACTGCAGATGACAAAGGTTTTATCAGACTACTGCTGAGATGGAGCACACTTTCTCTTCTGTTCTCAGAAGCATCCTGCCTGTCGGGATAAACCAACCATAATGAAATGTGTTTCTCCACCTGTTCCCTTCTTGATGGCAGTGAGAGGCATGATAGCCAGGCATGATAAATCCTGGGTGATGACTGAGGGTAACTGCAAAAAATACCAGCTTTCAAATATGTTTCTACAAAACTTTGAGGAACTCAGGGCCAAATCTGTTAATAGTACGACCTGAATCAAGCCAGTTAAGAGGTTTGAGGAATTAACATGGTCCATAATTTCCAAATGCAGCATTTGGAGTTTTTCAGTCTGATGAAAGTAAATGGATGTGTTGAACAGTGAGAATTTACTGCAGTGTAGAATTTGCAAGCAGTTGTTGTTGTTGTTGTTGTTGTTGTTTTAATACATATTTAGGTTCCCCTCACCCTGCTTTGCTTTCCTATTTCATACATACTCGTAATTCTCACTGTCTCACTTCCATCTCTAGATTAAAAACAAAAAAGGGGAAATGTTCATATCTAGCATATATAAGAAATAAAGTAAATAGGGATCACTTCAGCCTATAATCGCTGAGGAGAAATGAAGTAAATGTTTAAGAGCATGCAAAAATGCTACAGATGGAATAATAAGAATACTGAGCTGGAACAACGTAGGAGGATGTGGCAGTTCTAGTGGTACAGTTATATCAGTGACAGTCCAACGAGTTAATTAGTGAATTTTTGTAGGGATAAGTAGTATCTTTTAACGAAATTTCTAATGTAATTGGAAGAAAATGACACTTTTTTGATGATGGATTTGTTGTTGTTGTTGTGAAATTGGGCATAGAAGTGGTAACTTGGAAATCTAAATATAATTTGAGAGAAAAGGCAGTTGATGTCAGGGAAAAAAAGGTAAGATGATCACGATCAAACCACAGTCTAGTCAGGGACACATAAAGTGATTTTACCACTCTTTAACATTTATGAATAGTTTCTTTAAAGCTACAAGTGGCGAAGAACACTCTGAGTCATAGACTAGCAGACAGCTCCTTTGAAAGTAAACCCATTGCAAAACATTGGATCTACACAGGTGTGCAGAAGTCCAGTTGTGACAGTGGATTAACATGAATTGTCACTGCTTGATATTTGCTCTGACATCACAATAAAAGGTAACATGCTTGTGTAATTGGTAAAAATGACATGTAGAATATAGAGTTGAAGAATGATGTTATAATGTGAATTCTCTGACAAACGATCTATGTTGAGTTGCACAGAGGAACCTTAAAATATCAGATTGAGGATGTGGAAATTGCAAGACGCATTGACGCCCAAACACATGGCTTTTCCCACCACAAATAAGTTTCAGCTGACCATACTCCATAGTATCACCAACCTAAAGAAAAATCTCTACTCTCAGTGTAGCTACGAATACAATAAGAAAAACTTACATGCTTAAGATAGAATTGAAATAGCTCATACAGATTAAAGCTAACAAGTAGCCTGCAAGTTTATGCAATACAGTTTGGCATTACTCTCTACTTTTCAGTCACTTTTCAAAACCTCATCTTCCCCCATTGGTTGCAAAATCCCATTATTTTTGTGTCATACGTGCTTCCATTCTATTAATTTGCTAACATCTAGTGGATTGACCTATAGGCAAAAATCAGAAGTTTAGAGCTGATTATCAATATCTTGCAAAGCAGTGCACATATATCCCTGCTTCTTCAATTTATGTACACAAAATTCCCTGTCTGTTATATATGGTCTGAGCAGATAATTAATACTCATAATACTCGGAGATATGAAACTTCAAATACTCATAAACCTGAAATCAACTACATTTGATGTGAAGTTTTCCTCTGATCTGAAAAGTGGAAGAACAGCTTTAATTCAAGAAGACAAGTTGGTATTTAAGTTATAACTGGACAAAAAGTATTATTAGGTCATCGCATTTATTCTCAAACTTCAAATGTCCCTGGAACAGTATTTAAAAATTGTATGACACTTTTATTATGAAGATCTTTCTATATATGTAACAGTGTGTGCCCAAACAAATTTAATCTTCTCTATTTTGCAGTATTTTATGAAATGTAACTGGATTCTATCCAGTATCCTTCATTTCTACTTACACCAATTTTAACAGTTTTGTGATCTCATCTTCCAATCCGCCTGGCCTTTGTTCAGTGTTCACAGGACCTTAAGTAATTCACTTCATATTCTCTCTGGTCATGTCAGGGACTAAGTCCGCTCTTCATGTAACATTTTTTAAGCTATTCTAAATAATGTTACTAAAAAAAAGTCATTAGCGACTAATCACCTGTCCTGGCCATGTTCTTAGTCACCCATATAATCCATTCTCTATTGGCCAGAGATGAGGGATTTGAGAAACTAGCCTGTATCCCAAGATTTGGCTTTCAGTTTTCCTTAGAGAAACAGCATTTTTCAATGCAGGACTTTACAAAAGTAGAGAGCTATTTAACAAACCTGCTAATTTATATTTCTTCTTTGAGATACAAAAGAAAGTAAAAGCCAGTAGAACACACATTGATTCCCCGCTAATGTGTCTCCTATATTTTAAAACCACTGCATTTTTAGCAGGCTGGTTTTGGGAAGCTACAGAACGATGTGGAGGTTTAAAAGCAGCACATGAGATATAGGGAGAGCTTGCTGGAATGTAAATGTTGCAGTATAGTAATTATTTTTAAGATCCAAGTTTAGAAGGAAAGAGAAAGGCAAAATAATTTTGAAAAAGAGAAATTAAGAGGAAAGGGGGAAGGGAAACAAGAAGAAAGGAAGACAAATTGGAAGGTAAAGAGGAAAAAAAAAAGGGATATGAAGGAGGAGTAAGAAGGAATTAGAAGAAGAGGTGTTACTCTTTTAACTGTGTGTCACAGAGGCATCCCAAAAATCCATTTAGGCAGGCAACAAGCTCCAAAAAGACTTTATTCTAACCAGAAATGATTAGCAGAAAAACAACGACAGAAGGGTTTATCCAAAGTTATTCAGCACTCCAACAAGAATAAAAACATGGGTTTGGGTTTCAGTCAGGAGTTAATTACCACACAGCTAACTCAAACTCAGTGAATCAGAACCCAAAACTCTAGAGTGACAACTCAAAATGTCCATCTTCCCACTCTGTTACAAAGTGAGGACTCTTGGGGGTACCCAGAAGATCCCTTATCAGGTCAGTAAGGTATCTCAGTCCTCAGGGAATGTCACTTAGATGGACTGTCTAAGGATGAATGCCTCCCATCTCACAAACACCAACTCAACATGGTTCTCCCACAGGCTCCATTTATACCCGAGCTTAAACTGACCTGTGGTCAATTATGGTAGTGGTCCAGAAACTTCCTTCAACCAAGGTGTTTCATTGGTCAAGGGCCCTGTCTGTTAAGCAAGGGCTGGGTGCTTGACCATAGTGGTCCCTCAGTCTGGAAGTTTCTGTGGCTGTGTTACACTATTGCCCTTGTTAGTATCAATCCACAGACTCTTGCGGGAGCTTACGAGGCCTCAGGTCTGTGACTTTTCTAAGCCTGCAGTAGCTGAACCTTTTTGACCTGCATGCAGCTTTGTCTAAATCTGGTTTAGCTGTAATTGCATTTCTTTTTTTTTTCCTGATTACAAGGTGACTATGACTTGTTTGCTTTACTTTTGTTTGTCTTGGTTTAGTACAACCACAGCTATATATATCTGGCAACCATAAGCAGTTATTGTACATAGAAGGAGATGTTTGTGACTCTTAACACAATGACATAGTGAATACAGATCTGGTATTGTAGCAGAAGACTTCAGAAATGGGAACCTGAGCAGATGTGGAGTGATAATAGGTGGGTCACAGGCTGGACTGGAGACCCCACAGCTATGAACAACTCATCCATGGTCAGTTAAAGAAACACAGACCTGGAGCTGGATGAAAATAGTTTGAGGGGTAACAAAGAGAACAAAGAAATATTATCTAACATTGAGAAAAGGGAACGTGTATAGCACATTAGGGTATAATGTGGAGGTGCAGACCAATGAAGAAAAAACAAGGTGCAAAAAGCATGTCTGGAAACATGTAAAAGTTACCTCAAATGGATCTTACAGGGAGGAGGAAGAAACTGTCAACATTAGCATGATATTCATCCTGGTGAAGGACTCCAGATGCTGCCAACTCAGCGTAATCCCCTGCCACCACCAGAAAAAAAAAATCAACTTTTGGACACAGACGAGTAAGGGAAAGGTGAGCATAACAGCAGGCCAAGGGGTAGAAACCAGGTATGTGTGTGCCACAGTTTTAATCCTATTATTATTCTTTATTTTCTGTAATAATACGGTGTTGATTAAAAATGATTATTGGATCAGACTGTTAAAATTTCAACTATACTAACAGCAAGTTTGTATCTTCATAAATAAGATGTGTTTCTCCGTTTGCCCATAAGACAAAATTTTCATTTTAACAGAGAAAGAGAAAAAAGAGAAAGAAGAAAAGAGGAGAAAGGAAAAGCAAAACTGAAAAGAGAAATCAGAAGGGGAAAGTGAAAGAGAAGGAGAAGGTGAAGCAGGTTACAACATTTATTGCTAAGTAAAACAAACCTGTTTTTATCAGAGTTGAGGAAGAAAGGAAAGAAAAAATATTAGCTGGAAATTGTTTTAAAAGTACAACCACTTATGTTGGGAAGAGCTTCCAAGAAATGTTCAGCTTTACCTGCCTACATTATGTCCTAGCACATTGGTCAGCTTTGGAAAGACTTGGAAGACCCTTTTTTCCGTTCTTTTTCCTAAAAACTCTAGTGGCTATTATCCACACAGCAGAGAACTGAAAATTGTTCTTTCCCTTTTTTTATTATTATTTGTTTGCATGGCAGAGAACTGTGTGTTGGAATTTATTGCCCATAAGGAAAGAAAGACAAGTGACCTATAGTTGCGGGCTGTTCTTTCAGACCTCTAAAGGCACTTGGGATTGACCTGCAAATATATAAAAATGTCTGCAAGGTGACTCTTGCTGTTTTTTGCCACTGGGCCATGCAGGCAGCAACACTGCAGTGTGACGATAGATAAAGCAAAATAAAGAAGGAAGAAGATTTGATTTGGTGTAAAGTGACTTTGGTGGAGCTGTGTCAGTTTACACTGGTGGGTTTACACAGTTTACACTGTGTCAGTTTACACAGTTTACACAGTCTGTTCCAAGAAGTCTGCAGAGCTGACTTTACCTTCCGTATGCAAACATTGCACAGACTTTGCTGAGAATCTGTTTCCAGCTGTTTCCGTTTTATTTCAAGTGGGTAATACATGGTCGGTAGACTTTTTGGTTTGGGTTGGGTTGGGGTTTTGGTCTGGTCTGGTCTGGTTNACACTATTGCCCTTGTTAGTATCAATCCACAGACTCTTGCGGGAGCTTACGAGGCCTCAGGTCTGTGACTTTTCTAAGCCTGCAGTAGCTGAACCTTTTTGACCTGCATGCAGCTTTGTCTAAATCTGGTTTAGCTGTAATTGCATTTCTTTTTTTTTTCCTGATTACAAGGTGACTATGACTTGTTTGCTTTACTTTTGTTTGTCTTGGTTTAGTACAACCACAGCTATATATATCTGGCAACCATAAGCAGTTATTGTACATAGAAGGAGATGTTTGTGACTCTTAACACAATGACATAGTGAATACAGATCTGGTATTGTAGCAGAAGACTTCAGAAATGGGAACCTGAGCAGATGTGGAGTGATAATAGGTGGGTCACAGGCTGGACTGGAGACCCCACAGCTATGAACAACTCATCCATGGTCAGTTAAAGAAACACAGACCTGGAGCTGGATGAAAATAGTTTGAGGGGTAACAAAGAGAACAAAGAAATATTATCTAACATTGAGAAAAGGGAACGTGTATAGCACATTAGGGTATAATGTGGAGGTGCAGACCAATGAAGAAAAAACAAGGTGCAAAAAGCATGTCTGGAAACATGTAAAAGTTACCTCAAATGGATCTTACAGGGAGGAGGAAGAAACTGTCAACATTAGCATGATATTCATCCTGGTGAAGGACTCCAGATGCTGCCAACTCAGCGTAATCCCCTGCCACCACCAGAAAAAAAAAATCAACTTTTGGACACAGACGAGTAAGGGAAAGGTGAGCATAACAGCAGGCCAAGGGGTAGAAACCAGGTATGTGTGTGCCACAGTTTTAATCCTATTATTATTCTTTATTTTCTGTAATAATACGGTGTTGATTAAAAATGATTATTGGATCAGACTGTTAAAATTTCAACTATACTAACAGCAAGTTTGTATCTTCATAAATAAGATGTGTTTCTCCGTTTGCCCATAAGACAAAATTTTCATTTTAACAGAGAAAGAGAAAAAAGAGAAAGAAGAAAAGAGGAGAAAGGAAAAGCAAAACTGAAAAGAGAAATCAGAAGGGGAAAGTGAAAGAGAAGGAGAAGGTGAAGCAGGTTACAACATTTATTGCTAAGTAAAACAAACCTGTTTTTATCAGAGTTGAGGAAGAAAGGAAAGAAAAAATATTAGCTGGAAATTGTTTTAAAAGTACAACCACTTATGTTGGGAAGAGCTTCCAAGAAATGTTCAGCTTTACCTGCCTACATTATGTCCTAGCACATTGGTCAGCTTTGGAAAGACTTGGAAGACCCTTTTTTCCGTTCTTTTTCCTAAAAACTCTAGTGGCTATTATCCACACAGCAGAGAACTGAAAATTGTTCTTTCCCTTTTTTTATTATTATTTGTTTGCATGGCAGAGAACTGTGTGTTGGAATTTATTGCCCATAAGGAAAGAAAGACAAGTGACCTATAGTTGCGGGCTGTTCTTTCAGACCTCTAAAGGCACTTGGGATTGACCTGCAAATATATAAAAATGTCTGCAAGGTGACTCTTGCTGTTTTTTGCCACTGGGCCATGCAGGCAGCAACACTGCAGTGTGACGATAGATAAAGCAAAATAAAGAAGGAAGAAGATTTGATTTGGTGTAAAGTGACTTTGGTGGAGCTGTGTCAGTTTACACTGGTGGGTTTACACAGTTTACACTGTGTCAGTTTACACAGTTTACACAGTCTGTTCCAAGAAGTCTGCAGAGCTGACTTTACCTTCCGTATGCAAACATTGCACAGACTTTGCTGAGAATCTGTTTCCAGCTGTTTCCGTTTTATTTCAAGTGGGTAATACATGGTCGGTAGACTTTTTGGTTTGGGTTGGGTTGGGGTTTTGGTCTGGTCTGGTCTGGTTTGGTCTGGTTTGTTTTGCTTTGGTTCATTTTGCTTTGGTTCGTTTTGCTTTGGTTTTGTGGGTGTGTTGGTTTGTTTGGTTTTTTAATGTTTTGGTTTGAGTTTTTTGCGTGTTTGTTGATTTTAATGTTTTGGTTTTGTTTGTTTGTTTGTTTGTTTTTCCTCTATTTGTTTGTATTTCTCAGCTCCAGCACTTGGAATAAAGTGAATACAGAAAAAAAAAAAAAAAGTTTTATTTGTTGACTGAAGCCTCATACTACAGAGAATTGTTCTGTGATCATAATGAGTGAGTCTTTACTTAAATCTCTCAAACCACATGAAAAAAATAATCTGCATCCTTAAATACATATTCAAATAATAAAGAAAGGTGAAGGGAGGAAAAATGAGGGATTTTTTAAGCCAACATAATTTTTAGAAACACAGCTATATTTTGTAGGAGATTTATCAGGTGATGATTACCAAAATTTAGTGGTAGGGATGTCAGATACTCCACCGTGTTACAGTGTCATTCATTTCAGCAGATTTATAGAGATAATGTGGAAGACACAAAATTTAAAGCTGTTGTGAGATTAATTTTTATTTCTGAGAAGAACTGCAGGAGAATCATGCCCCCTTTTTGGCAGTGACTGGCATTATGTGTCTGTATTCACATGCGTGTGTACAGATGCTGGATGTGTGATTCCTGTGTGTGACTGTCATTCATCAGACCAGCTTTTCATTCATATTACAGTATTGAAAATTCCTGAGGGGTGAGTCTTGCTGGCTTCAAATCGTATCTTCCTCTCAAACCTGCACTCGTTTGAATTGTAAATTGAAAAGAGAAGAAAGGGGTAGCTAATACGTATGTATGGGGGAAACTGCAGCACACCTCTCTCTTTCATGCTCTAGCAGAAACAAAGACAGGACTGTGCTTACCTGCCCTGTTAAATTTTTAACTCAAAAAGAACATACGCTACCTTATCATTAGAACGGAGCGGCAGCTATTTGGCTTGGATTTCAATAAGCAGCTTGCGAGAATGATTCAATGGAGGGGAAATAAAGGAAAAATAAAGACTAAAAAGAAAAATAATCTAATTCTCATTCACCTGAACAATAATAATAATAAAAAAATGCTAACACAAATTTTATCAATTTAGTATCAGAATTTATCAGCAAATTAAATAAAAGCTGCATCAGATTCAAGGCTAAAATTACGTCAGACAAAAATTTTATCATGCCTTTTTTTTTTTTCCTGAATATTTTCAAATTGTAGCGTTTTCCAGTACTCATTCCTGTGGGCTGTAACTCTCACAAGATGGAGTTCTCTCCACCCAGCAGCCAAGGTGCAGTTGTTTCAGAATTTCTGGAGCCCTTTACCCATTCTCTCACTCTGGCTTAGTTTTTGGAACTAAACTTAGTTGTATCTCAATTTAACTGTGCATAAAATAGTTGTAAATGTGTTTATTTCTCACAGGGTTTGAAAAAGTTATTTCTTATATTTCCTCTCTCACTCACTTTTATTGTTCTTTCACTCTTACTTTATGTTTCCCTATCTGGCTTATAACCAGCCATTAGAGCAAAATCCATCCTGTACTGAAGTCAACAGTAAATGTCCCTGACTTTGTTATTTTATATAATTGCAATGTCTTTGGAAAAGACACTGTGCTTTCAGTAAGATTCTGATCTATGCCACCCACTTCATCTAAAATTTAGAAGGCCTTTAGCCAGTCAACTTGGCTTCTTCTGTGGCTAGAAACACTTCTGCAGGAGAGAGTCCTCCAGAGAGAATTTCTTTTGAGAGTCCTCTCAAAAGAAAGATGTCCAAATAATGTGGAAATTATTTCCCTCAGGAAGTACTTATTTTTCTCCGTTGACTATGGAGGAAATCTAGGCAACTAGCTTAGATGAGGTGCCTATTTTTCAGAGTGATAAACTTAGTTGAAAAGAATTGTAAGAATTTGTTTCAGGTTAAGACATATAAGTTAGACATTTCAATATGAACTAGTCATTCTAAACTCTTTTTATAAGTAGGTAAGAGATAAAAGCATTTTTGCTTACTCCTCAGGGCTGTTCATTTCATCCTAAAATGGCTTGTTAAAATAGGTCAGATTACTTCAGACTTCCAAAACAGAGAGAGATGAATCTGACCTATATGCTCAAAAGTAGTCAGCACAAAAAGACTTTGATTTCAGTCATATCCTATACCGTCAGTATAACGAAAATGATAAATAATCACTCTAATATTTGGTTGGGTTTTTTTAGAGAAGCATGGGAAATAATAACCTTGAATTATTCTTATTACCTGATTCATATGACAGTCTGATTTTCCTCTGCTTCTTCATTTTACTTCCATCTCAGAGATTGCTTCTTTAGATATTCTTAGTTCTTTTTTCTTCCGCCCTATCTTCATCCAGCAGAGCAAGCCCTGAAGTTACTGTGGATATGGTGAAGGAAAACTTAGTTACATATCTGTCTTTTTGTGTCTGTTTCCCAATACATAATCAGACAGGCTGTGGTAATCTCACACATACATCTAGTTAGACAGAGAGATGGGGGCCTAGACAGAAAACCGAGGTGCATTGTTTGTGTTGGTAGAACAAACAATGGAACCCATTCTAACACTCTCACCACCTGAGAGTTTCAGATACTTGTAAAGAGACTATTTTCTATTTCTTCTTCCAACTGTTCATGTTGATCGGGATGTTTTTATTTTGTTTGATTGTATGTTTTTAATTTACTTTTGTTTCAGTAGGGAAGGCTAAAATGCTGAACTTAGGAAGAGCTTTGTTTTTGTGTTCCGAAAGGATGAAAAATTGTGCTCTTTTCAGATCCCTTTGGTAACTATCAAGGCATTTTTGTCTCAAACTCTTGTCTAACCGGGATAGCTCCATCTCCTCTGATTTTATCATGTTATGCTTACAGAGCTCAAGAGGGTATCTGTGCTAGTTCAGACAAATTCTATGGAGAGTTATGAGAATTAGGACCAAATCCTTGACCTTAACCTTGGATTAATTGGTTTGGATGTAGGAATGATGGACTGTTCGTCATAAATGATTGCTTCTTCAGATAACTTTTTTATTTCATGCTCAGTAGAGTTCATTTAACATATGTTAATTCATCCAATGTTATTACTATTTGCAGGCATGAAGTGTTATTACGGACATTTGTCTGGCGTCCATCCAGAAACTCAAAGCTGGACTCAAATTTTACTTTGGTATGACAAATGCTTCCAGCCCTAATCTTCTGCACTCTAGGTGTTTACCATTTTCATCTAGAGCGTTGTTTTTACTAAGCCCTGGAATAGCCAAAAGACAAGTTTAGTTCTGCAAAGTAAGTGTATTCTTGGTTGTTATTTGTCTTGACAGCTATTGCAGGAAGTATCTTTGGCTTACCGTCCACCACAGAAGCTTGTCACGGTTATTGTTGAAAAAAAAAAACCATAAGACTACATATAATTCTGATGGGCACTTTACATAAAAAGCTGCTAAAGAATACTTTTATGTTGAGTATGAAAGAATTTACTATCATCCAATGTGTATCTATACACCTGCAGCTCCTTAAGATAAAACAACGGTCATTGTAAAGAGCAGTGTAAAATTCCATAAAGAAATCCAACGTGTAAAGTCATGCATTGCATGCCCAGCACACATTGTAGATGGATACTATAAATTGGATAGAGCTGACTACCAGCTGCTTTTGTTTTTTTTAAAGCAGCTTCAGAACAGGTGAAGTCAATATACGTAGGATGCTTGAGAACTGTTTTTAGAAATTTCAGGTCACCGATAGCTTACCAACTCTCCTTAAGATGCATTTATTTTTTAGCATTATTTCTGTGTGTTGCAATACTCAAGTGTTACTCCAGCATTACTGCTTCTGCTTCTGAAAGATTGAAACTGTCATTCCCAATGAGATGGAGTTACGACTGTTCATACTATGTAAGCCCTTTCATCAAGTCATTGTTATGGCACAGTTATTTCTCTTATTTTAGTGTCTGTTCAGATTGATTCTGAAGGGGAGGTTATGAACTTATCCAAGGTTGTCTGTCTAAAGTCTGTATAACATTGTCAAAGTGTGATACAGTAAAACCTAGCTAATGTGAAATTTTTGTTTCTTTGTCTATCTACTTCTGATTTTCCAGCTGTAGGAATTTGTATTGTTCTTTTTATGCCTTTAATGAAGTAGTAAAAAGAAATAATGTGCTGTTTAGGAGAAAAAAAAAGAAAGAAAAGTAAGAATCTGCTTTGTTGTTTGTTCATCAGCCATACTAGCTATATTTTATGCTGAATGATATTAACTTCAGCAGTGTAATGGATATATCCTTCTAAGATCTGTCTTTTGGGAAAACAAAACAAAACAAAACACAGCTTTTCTGTTTCCAAATGATGTCAGGGAGTTAACTTGCTTGCTCACATTAATGGCCTTGGCATTAGGATATATAGGAAATCTTCCTTCTTTTTTTTTTTTTTTTTTTTTCCTTTTTTAACATGTGCCCTCTGGATCATTGAGTTGTTTCAGCTGTGTTATTTGTATTCTATTTAGCAAATCCATTCCATGCTCAATATTCTGTATCTTTTAGCATCTGTGGGATACCATTGAGAAAAGCAGCAGCTAGGACTTGCTTTTTCCATTAATTATGTACATTTAGAAATCTGCAGGCAAAGCTCTGACCTCAGTTACATGGGATGTGGATCCAAAGAAATTCTTCTGGCTCTATAGGAGCAAAACCCTGTTTGTAGTGTTATGGTAGAACTGAAAATGAGTGTGTATGTCGCTTTAAAACAAAACAAAACTGACACACAAACAACCCCCACAAACAACAACCCCCCCACACACAAAAACAAAAACAAAACACCACAATTTTTCTCCTTATGCTTATTTTTTCCTTCATGTTATATTCATGCACAAGGTAACCTCACTTAATTACAATATGAAAAATTCTCATTGTGATAGCTTGCAGAGACAGTCGCCCTGAAGTCACCTGGTGAAATCCAGTACAGATCTAGAGCAATGGAGCCTCTTTAGCAGATAAGAAAACCTCTTCATTGGACTTCAGTCTCTGCCAAAAGAGGTGGGTTCCTCGGGAGAAGTGTCAAGGAGTCTGAACTTGCCCTTCACTGAAGTAAATTGCTGAAGCAGAGTTGATGGTTATGACTGTATTTCATAGGAGATGATGAGAAAGAAATGTTGTATTTTATGGATAAACCAAATAATTCACTGCTCTGAACGGTCAGTGTAGGACTTTTTGCCATCAGTAGCATTAATTAGAATAGTATCATGTATTCAGTAAAGAGTTTTCTGTACACCTTCACTTATATCAAGTGGCTGATTGTATCAATTTTATTATGGATGCCCCACTTATAAATGCTTTTTTGCTTTATATGAAAAGTTAACAAAACAACATTGTACCAGAAGGGTTAGAATCATATAAAATAGAGTAAATTTTATATTTTTCGTAATTGTCTGCTTCTTTCATCCCAGTTGTCCAATTTTCCTTATTTTTAATCTGATCTTCAATGTTATATTGAAAGATAAAGTAAGAACATAAAAGCGAGGAACAAATTACCCAGACATAAGCAGATTTCACTTTGAGATTTGGTGAACTTAAAACAAAACCAAACAAAAATTAATTATTCTGGAAAACACCGAACAACCAAACAACAACAACAAACCAAAACCAATAAGAAACACCTTATAATGAGGGAAAAGAATGATAAGGAACTACAAAAATACCCTTAACTGTGTGGGGAAAAAGAAAAACCAACAAAATCAAGACCAAACAAACCCCAGACTGTTAAATAGTTACTCTCTCTGAATATGACATACTTGCAAATAGCTTTTTGCCTAGTCTCTGCTCCTTCTATTTCATCCCTGACAAAGAGGTTTTTCTTCTAGAGTTGCCCTGGCCCCGTATATCACAATTGCACTAATAATACAGAACAAGTTTGTATATAAACATTACCTTATATATGTCTTTGAGAGCATTAGGTACATGTACTACCACATAGCTGTGGGTTATAATTTACAGTGGGGGAAAAAGGGAACATCACAGTTTCAAGCTGCTTGTTTAGTTGTTTTGATTTTTTTGTTGTTTGTTTTGTTTTTTAGGAAAAAAATAGACAAAATAAAAAACAATGCTAGAAGGACTGGCACTCCAGGTACCTTACCTCTGATAATTCTTAAGAATGTACATATTTTTCAGCATTTACTTTGGGTGTATACAGACCTCTGGTGTCATGACTACACCAGTTCTAATAAATTAAACATTTTAATGGAATATTTATGGTTACTAGAAGTCAATTGGCTGTAGAACTAAACTGTAATAGTGGTGCCCAAGACAGTTTTGAACCATCTGACTTGAGATATCCCGATTTCCAGATATACTTTGAGCTTAACACAAGCCAGGGACCAGTTTTCACACATTCACCTTCTTTTGAAGGTGAAAAGCATTTAGTAATATGGACACAGCCATTTTCATGCCAGTTGGCCTCAGTGCCAGAAGGCAGTGCTGGGCACACTTAAACTGACAATTTCTATGTTTGTTTTCAGCTCCATCTGTTTACAGATCCATAAACATCTATTTTCTGTCATTGCTAACAAATCAAAGAATCATGGAGTAGCTTCAGCTGCAGAGATTGCTGGAAATCACCCTGTCCAACTCTCACTCAGAGAAGGGCCAGCTCAACTTACTCAGGACCCTGTTTGATCAAACTTTGAATATCATTAAAGGATGAAGACGCCATAAGACCTTTGGGAACCTTTTCCAGTGTTTCACTACCATCATGGCAGAAAAATTTTGCCCTTATTTAGTGAGAATTTCCACTCCATTATGGCTCTGAGATTATATGTCCATACTGTGACTTTACCAGTGATGAAACTCATGCCAGCTGCCAGTCTTGTTTATGTGCTCCACATGGAATAGAAAGCTAATTGTTGGGGACCTAAGCAACCTCATTTCAAGAGGAGAACTCTAGACTGTGCTGTGGTGAGGACCTTCTGCCTTGGTTCCCCTGGAGGGAATCAGCTCAGAGCACACTAGTAGTGGTCTCAACTCTCTACAGCAATAATTCAAGTACTGACACAGAACACACTTACATCACCAGCTTACCACATCCTGGTGTTTAATTTCATCAGGCATTTCCAGGGGATTATTCAGAACTTGGGCAGGAAACAGTGAGCTGGCGACCAACCTTGGCACTGCACTGTTCTTCAAATGCTCCTTCCACCTCAGCTGCCAGCTTAACTTTCTTTGTTGACAGCTGTAGGTATGGACATCACGGTGACTTCTGGCGTTAACAAAATAGTGGAGCAGTAGCCATTTTAGCATATTTGGCAATCTCTTGCCCTAAGCTACTATTTTGCTTATGCTTTGAGTCAGTCTTATGATTTTTTTCTTTAACAAATACATCTGCTTTTCTCAAATCTCTTTGAAAGGAAGTTATTTGCTGTTTTTTTTCTGAATGTATGTGTACTGAAAACCGCTGAATAATATAATGAGATAAAAGAGAGCAAATAGGGCATTTGTAAGTCTTTGCCAATACAGCGAAAGGAAAACAGAGCGCAGAGAGCATAATTTGCTAAAGATGACAGAGAAAAAAACAGGCAATTAGAGTGAAGAGTTATGTATTCTGTAACGTGTGCACCCATCTGCAGACAGAGTATGTGTGTAAGCATGTACAGATACAGTAGAAAACATATATACAAATGCAAACATATACAGAAATACATACATGATGAATTTCTAATTAAGATGAGAACAACATTCAGCATAGACTCAGAAGTTATCAGAGGCCTTGCAGAGATTCCCCCTGGAGCTTCTGAGAGCTGGATTTAGTAGCCAGTAATTTCCAATTTCTTAGATAATATGTGGGACCATGGTGCTGATTAGCCCTTAAATCATACTCTCCCTTGAAAAGCAAAGTCTTTAATTTCTTTAATGGTTAAAAACATGTATCTGCTTTTCTCTTTTTCACCTTCAGAAGCTCTTGGTTAATTACGATTTGGCCTCAATATTTATTTTTGGGTTCTGGGGATAAGCAAGCATAGCCCTGCTGAAGGAAAATGCAAAGAGGTCTCATATTTGGGCAGCTGGTTTCTCTAGTGGAGAAATTATACATTTTAATTCCTGCATTTTTAAAGTGATGCCTGGGGTTTTTAATCTTGAATCTCCCTTTGACATTAATGGGAGTCATGTTACTGAAATGAGCACGTGATGCTTTGATAATTGAAAGGGACCGCGTGTGATAGAATAATAGGCATTGGAGAGGTAGAATACCTGTTCCACTAGGAGATCCTGCCAGTTTTCCTTCAAACTCAGGAAATGAAGAGATTTACAGCTCATTTATTAATGTGTTGTACAGACCAACTGCAAATGAGTCATAATAGCTGCCTTCACTTCATTCGCTGGAAGATTGTTGCACAGGATAAATAGACTATATCAAGTGGGAATATCCCCTTCCGTAATCTCATCCCATTGCTTGGTATTGTTTTTGTGACCTGTGAGTAATCCCTCTCACTCCCCGTATTTTACACCATTTTGGATATTTTCAGAACATTACTCTGCATTCCCCTAGGCCCTGTTTAATTGATTAATACATATTTGGCTATTTTAATCTAGTGACTTTGTAACTCTAGCCTTGAAGTCCCCACAAGGATTTTGTCTATTTATTTTTCCCTGAAAACTGTAGACTTTTGGGGTCTTTTACAGAGAGAACAGGAAAAAGTTTTAGCTCTGCTACTAAGGAATCGTTAAAAATACAAGGTAGAGTAAGACAGTGTGAGGAGACCTTAGAGCTGAAGACCATACTGGAGTACAGAGATATTTGCTTGCTGGTTTTATGAAGCCCATATAATCCATGGAAGGAGTATATACGCCTTTCTTCTGAAAAAGGATTCATTTTTTTCCAACAAGCAGTTCAGGAAGTGACATCAAAGGCTTTGGAGATAATAGGGTCTTTGACCCTTTCACAGTCCATTACTGTGTATATTGCAGGAAAGAGGAACTGAGAATCAAGATCTTGTGGTTGAAATATTGCCTGTGTTGTCTGTTTTATCATTTTACTCTGTTCTCTCCCTGTCTAGTGTAAGGGCATGACAATTTCTCATTGGCAACACAAAACATTGTTTTATATATTTACTCTCCCTATTCATCCTCTGAAAAAATCTTGTACATATTTAAGTGGGAAGAAGGAAGACAAATGTAGATAATATACACTTTTATGATTTGTATAAGGCAAAACAAAAAGAATTTACTGCGGCAACGTTTCTGCAGTTCACAGTGTAGAAAACACAACAGAGACTTCAGAAAAGAAAATGAAAAAACAATCAAAATTTGAACGTGTATTTTTAAAGCATAGCAAAAGTATCTAAGGAAATTAATTGGGTAAAATAGTCATTAAAGCACAGTTGAGGTTGCTACTACAAATCATTTAAACATCAAAAGCAAAACTTTCAGTCTTTTAATGTTCATTTTCTCATGCACCCTGTGAAGAGTATTTTCTGGTTGCTGCTTTATTATATTTGCATCAAAAGGCTATGGAATTATCTAAAACATCCTGGCAGTGGAAGCTGAAATAGAGACATTTTGCATGAAAAAAAATGTGAGAATTGTCATGTGCCTATTACAATTAAATATTAAGCAGCCCGACAGTCCTGTGAGCCTGATGGGAACATACATTCTTGCTTTACATTTAGGGGCATTCAGGTGTTAAAAGAATGGGCTATTGTGAGGGCAAAACCAGGAATGGGTACAATTAACGTGTCTAATACTACTCTCAAAAACACAGATTCAGAATAACAGTATTTTTCATAAGTACCAGCAATCTACCAGAAGGCCATCTTATAATCTTGAAAATTCCCCAGATTTCACCCTGGAAATTTGCCTTTAGCACCTGCTTGAACTTGTAGTAATTCTGAAAGGTGTGTTATTTCTGCATGTTAACCATGGGTGTCTTCTTTAACAGCAAAATATGGTCATTGATACTGTAATCATCTGGTTTTCCAGAAGAGCACAGAGCAAGGCGTACTTGCCAAAAAAACCAGGATGTCTGGCTTCATGTCCTTTTTGTTTCAAAGGATTCAAATCTTCTAGCCTAAAATTGAGCTACTCATCGGGTGAGAAAACAAATCACAAATCCAGGGTGAGAGGAATGTGTTTTGCATTGCCTAATGTTTGATCACGCAGTCGGGAAAGGGAGCTGTGTTCTAAGAGCTGCTCCTCAGGTATTTCTCCCTGGATCTGTAAAATGTAAATAAGCAGAAAAAATGTACTTGTATGTGCTAGAAGTGCAGAGTGTTTACAATGTCTAACATAAAATTCTTTAGCTTTAAAAGAGACTGGGACACAAGCACCCTTCCCAGCATAGTATCTTAACCACCAGTTTCCAACCTCAAGCTCCATCTTGCTCTTTTTCTTCCATGCCACACAATTCCTTCTTCCCTGGCAGAACGGTAGCCCACAGACCTTCATGGGAAGTATTCTCAATGGTATAAGATAGGCTGAAATGCCTAGGTTTTTAATGACCAATCTACACTACAAGAGTTAAACTCTACAGTTTTGTAATTTTTGAATTAGAGAATTCCGTTCAATTTAGTGCTAGTTCCTGTGTGATTGGAAGTGTTTAAATTCACATATGTAATGATAAAGCGTTTCCTGTTTTCTGATTCTAAGTAACAACCCATCAGCACGCAAGTTCTTGGGGATCCCCCATGTGACTCATGACTTTCTTCCATTAGATTAATCAGCCCTTATAAGTACCCACTTCTCTTACTCACTGTAAGGTGACTTCAGTGTTTGGAACCACCTCTCCGCATCCAGACAAACACATAAAATATTTATTATGGTTGTGATATCATTAATAAAACAATGGAATAGTTTATGGAAGTTTTAGCATGAATAATTTGGTACAGTTAGATGGGGAGACAGCAGCAGGGCTATGGTTAGACCTCAGCCATTGTGATTCCCAGTTCTCCCTGACATAAACATTAGTGAGAACAAAAACAGTTCTGCTACTACAATGAGACAACATGTAATCCTTAGACTATATAATACGTTTCTTTCATAGCTGTGTCAATGTAATTTTCTTTTGGTGATGTTTTGAAGCTTGCACATTAAATACAAGGCTCTGAACACCTCAAATATTGAAGCCTTAGCTCAGTAAAAATAATAGCATGAAACATCAAGCCCATTCTCTTGAGTTTTCATGGTCTATTTCTTCGCTTGCAGCAAAGTTCTATAAAACTATTTACCTCCTAAATGTTTACCTAACACAGTATGAAGTGTTGACCTTAAATGGTCTTTACAGCTCATAGACCATAAAAATAAAATTATGAATGAGCAATTTTTATTGCTACAGAGTCAACGACTGGAGTAAACTATGTTATTTCCTACTCTTATTTTAAGAATGCAAGTAATATCATCTTGTACAATTACTAACATTTGCAGACATCAACAGCCACTTTGTGACTTAAAGCCAAAGGCATCAATACTAGTAAAAGGAGAAAAGACTGAAGTTATTAGACAGTGTCTTCTTGTATTCACTGCTAGAATAAGTGAGCAGTACCAAGATTCTTCTGACAAGGAAACACAGAACTTGCCTCAGTCAGTTAGACCAGGCCATCTAGGCAGTGACCAAAAGAGACTAGAGACAAAGAAGCCCTAAACTTTACAGTCCAGATCAAACTCTAAGTGCAAAGCAGAAAGCCTTCCTTTTGAGTTCTGCAGTAAATACTTTCTCAGCATTATCTTGGCTCTGTGTTTTACGCTGGTGATGCTAATAAGCATTAAGAGAATCCATTGGTTGGCTCAAAGTTAGTGCCTTGTTACTCCGGAAAGCAGTTTTTTTCCCCTTCCTTAGACTCACAAGAAGTTAGCTTATTTACTGAGCCAAATTACCCTAAAGAGCATTTAATCTAACAGCATTTTCTCTGATGGTTTGGCTGTTCCCACACTCCGCCTAAGCCTTCCTTCAGATTCCTACGCTGCAACTTCCTTACCAACCCCGCATTGCTCAGTTCTTCAAAAACCATGTGCCTGCAACACATTTCACACCAAATGGGTAGAAATCTCTTCACTTTTTAATTAACAGGGTACAGGTCAGGTAATCTGTCTAAAATATTTAATTATTTTGTGGGGTGAGATTTATGGTTTCTTGTCTGTGGACAGTAGGCTAAATAACTTCTGCAGTGCTCCCAGATTTAATGCAAGTCACTGTAAGACTTTGTGCAAGAAACTTTTTTCTGATATTATTGAAATGTATTCACATTTTGACAAAAATATTAAAAAAACCCAGCTAACTTTAAAAGGGTCAAGACTTTTCCCAAATCCTTAGCTCAGCTGCACTGATGCTAATTCAGTGTAGTTTCTGCTGAGATAGTTAACTTTGTCTGTCTATCTGCCTGTATAGATACATATAATGAAGTAACTGAAGAATCTGTTCGTTTTTAGAGATGATCCTTTCAAAATGAGGATATTGAACAATCTTGCAGAACAACCTTGTTTATGAAAATGTAGCAAATTTTGGGAGTCATCTTAAACCATATTCAGAATAAAATTCCATGTTCTTGCTGAAGCAGCTGTAAGGTTCACCTGAGTTATTAATAGGGCACTGAGGCTATAGAGCCTAAACTGACAGGATATGGCTGCAGCACATTGCTCTGTTGTGTTATTTAAATTGGGAGATTGTTTGCCTGTAAAAAAGCTGCTGATTACAAAGGAAACAACACTGCAAATGCTCCAGGACATTAAAAATCAGGTAAAAAAAGATATCATACTGAGCTCCTCACTTCCAGATTATAATAAAATTGGGTAAACTATTCACCGTGACTAATTTATTCAAAAGTTGCCCCTTCTTGGGCTCATGAATTTATATTCAAACAGATTTGGATTTCTACAGATTTGTTATTCAATGTCACAATTACAGGAAAAGCTGTACTTTTAATCCTTTCTTTGGACTTACTCTTTTCACACTTTTCAAGTATTATATTGTGCATGTGGCTTTCAGACCATACAGGTTATATGAAGGTATTGCCATAGGGTGGTGATGATGGGTCTTTATAGGATTACTCTTTCATACCTGTCCTTGTGCATACTAATACTCTACAGTAAATGCAAAATATAAGTAACATGAGACTGTACATTAAGTTATCTCATAGTGACTTGTTCAGAGAAGGCGCAGGTTAAGAAAAAAATCATCAAGTTCTCACTTCCTGACTAGATTGGGGCTATCAGGTTTTGCTCACCTTTTACAATTTACTGACTTATCTGAATGAATCAAGGGCCGTGCAACTCTCTTCCCTAAAAATTAGCACTCATAGAATGAACTAAAATATCTTGAGATAAGTAGTATATACCTTTAAAGTAGGATAAAAGCCTAATATGGAAATTATTGATGTATTTCGCACTGTGCACACACATGGGCATTATTAAGATTATGTCTCAAAGACAGGGCAGATTGATGGGAGATCCTTAGCAGCTAATGTAGCTGGACCCAAAGCAATTCCAGTTCAGATGATGGGTGGCCTGATTTATGCAAGGTTCAACAGCAGATAATACAAGCTGTTTCTCAAAAAGATTCAGTATCTCAGGTTGCACATGATAGCAAAGTGGCTGTATGGCCACCAGGCCAGAAGTTATTTGAATCTGACATACTCTAATCACAGAGAAAACTTATTTCCATTTGTCCTAGTATCCCTGTGCCCTTAAAAAAATAAAACCAACCAACCAACCAAACAAACAAAACTGAAAACAAACAAACAAAATTAAGTTTCTCCCTGATCCAACACTGTTACAGCTTGGTGTGGAGGTCTGAGTCTCACAAAACTTTTCCAATGGTTTCATTAACATAGACGAGACTCTGCATCCCACCCCTCTCTCCCACCCTCCCCCTTATTTTCAGCTCCTTGGGAACAAAACTACATTCTAGAAAAAATACCTGGACACATTTAGGTAAGGGCTGATATAGGACTTGTCTTAAAATATGTCTGTATTTTGTGGAGAGTACGCCAAGATGTGTGTATCAGCAATCCCTTCTCAACTTTCCTGAGTGGCTTTCTTGACAGTCTAGATATTAAATTAATCCGCTGCATAGGTATAAACAAACAAAATGTCAAAATGAGCAAGGCGTAAGGAAATATTTTATTAATTATTAGAAGAAACTTTAAATCTGTAACACTCAGAGTTACTGGGTGAGTAGTTTATGTAAATACACTGCAGCCCATGGAGAGCTCATACCTTATTACCAGCCATTATTGTGTAAATGTTCTCTTTACTGGTAATTTAATGTCAACACTAATTGTCCACTTAGAATGTTTATTATTGTTTTTGCTTCTTGAATGACAAACATAGGGGTAAAATCAAGTATTCTGTGAGATGACAATCCAATTTCTATTAACATTCACTACATAATTACTGTGGTAACCCCTATAGTCAAAAGCTCTAGCTAAATGAAAAGTGAGGAACGTGGTATAAAAAGGGTCATGAGGCTATGAAAATGAGTCAATCATGACTGACATAAAATTTCCTTCTTCTATATCATTCCCAAACTCAGATGGAATCTTTGCCTTAAGGGCACAGTTACTTCACGGCTAGGAAAAACTACTTGTATATGATTGAGAATTAATTGCAAATACCTGTAGACTATGGGCACATTTTCACACTAGTTTTTGCTTTATCTCTTTCCTAGAAGAAATTTGTACACCTTATTTTGTAAGCAGAGGAAAGGGCTTGTATATACTGTCCAAACAAGTGTGCAGTGTGTACCCGAATGAATACTTAAGAAAAATCTTTTTCTGTCTTTCCCAATTCAGCCCATTCTGGTAGTGAAAGAGGAACATAAGAGTATGACAAGGGGTTGGCATGTCTGGAAAAAGTTCTGCTCAATGCAAATTAAAAAAATTGTAATTTTGAAAGCAGCCACACAAGAAGCAGAAGAGATGCCCTGCTCTAGATGAGTGGTGGTAGAGGGAAAAGCAGAAAAAAGGGAGAAATAAAGGCAGCAGGACTTAATTACTCTGTCGTAGAAACTCTGTGCAAAGACTGAGGAATACACCAACTGCAACTGAAGGAAAGCTCAGTTGTTGCTATTTGTGATTTCCATTCTCGATGGATAAGTGAGTAACCAGATTTCAAGGGGTTTTTTTGTACTGCTGCCTTTTACCGAACCTAAACAAAAGATTCAAAAAAGGGGAAGTGCTAATCTTTACTAAAGACTTGATGAACTTCTCCTTTGTGCAGAAATGTATATTATCTACTTCTTTTGGTTTTAAAGATAGATGATAAGAACTGACACAGAGCATTTTATGTTTGCAAAGTGTCTTGTTTTTTCTAAGTTCTTCACTAAATATATATTTTATACTCTATTGCTGAAGGGATTGCCAGCTGGAAAGCATTCTTTATGAGTAAATTATTTAAAATGCCTTATGTACTATTTTATGACAATTTTTCTGTTTTGTTTCGTTTTGTCTTGATTTTAGTTTGTTTGCTTTTTGTTTTTGTTTTTGTAATACCAAAGTACCTTTCCCCCAAAGATATACCTCGTGATTTTAATTCTTAATCCTCAGCTTTTTTTGTGTAGTTGTATGATAACAAACCCCATAAAACTCATTGGAGATGTAATGAAATAAATACGTTATTCTTAAAAAGAAAAAAAAATATATTCAAATATCAACTTGGGGTGTGGTACTGGAACCTCTGACTAAAGTATATTTCATGATAAAATTACATCTTATTTGTTTGTCCATCTCCTGCACATTATGGTACAAAGCTGGAGAAGAATTATCTGAGGTCTGTGGTAAAATGAGCCATCACCATCAAAGCAAGGTTCTGTGAGTGACAGTTCAGGATGAATTTAGCTCCTGAAAATGTGTTTGCACTTTGACCAGTTTTCCCATTGTGCCATGTCTTTGGAACAGAACTTCATTTGCACTGTCAGGGAGAACCAGTTCTTGCTCTTTTTTGAGTGAGGGGGGTCATTTATGAAGCTTGGTGGATTTCACACCTTGTGGAGCCTGATACTTGCAAGGGGCAGCTTCATTCCATTCAGAAAATTACGAGTGGACAGTTCTAACCCACTTGCAAAGTATGTACAGGTGACTGCAGTTGCTACTCCCTTCAAAATATTTATTTGTTTTCATTGTCTTGAGACATCAGAGTCTATTACAAGATCTTCAGAAAAAAAGCAAAACTGACCTATGCCACGAAAACTGTTGAATAGTCAGCCAGTATTACATGGGGTGTCCTGAATGACTCCCAAGAGAGTTATGATACCTCAAAAAGAAAACTGCAGTAGTGGAGGTCCTTCCTTACGTATTTAATGTACTTCGTACCTGTGAAAATTAACTATTAGTTTTCAGATCACAGTATCAAATTACTTTTTAGTTTGTTTTGTTTTTTCCTTTTTTCTTTTTTGGCTGGAGAGCTACCAGGGGCTTGGGGGGAGCGAGGCGGGACCTGCAGTTCCTGACAGAATTTGCGAATACACTACTGCGAACACAACCACCTGCAACCAAGATATTCAGGTGAAGCAGGTTGATGTAAACAAACTTCACACAAAGAACCAGCAAAAGCCAACAATTTAATATCTTTGTGCATGTCTCATTCTGGCCTACAGTAAAACTCAAACTAATTAATTCACAGTCTTTTGAGTTTTCTGCTAAAAAAGAAATAGTGATAACTAGTGGTCAGCAAATGCAGGAGGCAGAACTTCAGCCAAAATAAGAAACCTGTTTAATGCTGTCATATTCAAGCTCAGCATGGGTTCCCTGAAATAAAAACAACCAGAAAGCAAATGCAGCAGAGACCTAGAACAATTTGTAATTTCCGTAACTCAAGCAAGCTGGAGAGGAAGATGGGGCATACGATTCATGATGGAAGCAAAACAAAGTGACTAAAAAGTTTTCAACAGCACATTTTTTTATGGAAAGGGTGTTCTTGAACTTGGAATACATCCAGGACTGGGACACCTCACAGTCAATTGTGCAGTTTGCAACACTGGTTCGATTAGAGCAACAGCTTCTTATGCTGAGGGCTGGTAGCTTGTGAATGGGGCAAGAGCTGGTTCTGGAAGAAATCAAAGGCAGAGGAGGAAGTATAAACTTCAGGATAGCATTTGAGAGCTAGACTAGGTGCATTACTAATGGAGATTAAAGAAATTGTTTGAAATTGGCACTCAGTGCATAGTGGTCCAGTATTTGGATCATCCTTGAGGCAGAATGAAATGACCTGAAATCATTTAGGTCCTTACTATAATGTGATTAGTAGAAGTATGTCTACCTCCCCACAGTACTCTAGGAGTTAACACTGCTGAGAAATATATGTATCCGTTTGAAACAAAAGAATCCCTCTGCACCACATAGTTTTTGTATTTGTTTTCATTTGTAAGTTCGAACTTATAATTGCTTAATTAGGTAAATTGACTTTTTAATTTATTTTTTTCAAAATTCAATAATGTTTGACTATATTTTATCTGAAATAATGAACTCTTACTGTGATAATAATCATGATAGAGTGAAAAGAAAAAACATTTGAGAAATTCCTGTTATCTAGCAATAAGTTCCATCCAGTGGATGTAAACTTAATTGCAGTATATTTCCTTAATGATCTGGCCTAATTGGGACTCAAAGATATGGTATCTTTTGAATGTCGCCTTCCTTTAACAAAGTGTTTGTAGTCTGCTCTATTTGAAGCACCTTTAAATTATTAGGCTTATGTATAAGTAATGATTTTTCTGAATATTTAATCAAGACTTGGAGAAAAGGACTGTCAGGAAATCATAAAAATTAGCAATGAGAATGACCTGTTAGATCATCAGGATTATTTTCTTTAATTTCCAGTCATAGAAGAGTGTAGGTGGTTTCCCTGCAGTACATTTTGTAGTGCTTTGTCTGTTCTTTAGCATTTGAGTATTTCATGTTGAAAGAATGGCTGGAATACAGATGACATGCTGGAACCAAGTTTTCTTCTCGCTTCCTCTGCGGTAAATTAAAAATCTCATCAATACTGGAATCAACACAATTGTTCCTCGTTCCTACTAGGTTGAAAGTTAGGGTGCAAATTCCAGGCAAAGCCACCAGTAGTCTGAATCATCATTTTGTAGTGTTTATTTTCTTTGATGATAAAGGGAGCCTTCGCTAACTACTTACCTAACTCAGATTAACTATTCTTATGTTAGTTCACAAATACTTCTGCTGATCGTTCATACACACGCACTCCTTAATTATAGAAACACACGCACACAGAGTTGTAATGAATATGTTTCATCCAAACTGTACCAGGAACAGCATGAGAGCAGTAGTTGTGACTAGTAAGTCCTAAGAAGAGCAAAAGGTGATGAAGTTGACATGGTGACACCAGCTATTTCTGCTGTTGCTCAGGATGTTCTGCAACTTGAAGAAATCTTGAAATTGAGGAAACAACAGGGAGACAAAATGGGATCCTGCAGTTACCCGGTTTTCTCACATTAGTCAGAGTAGTATGATTTCAAGTATTTTTGTCTATTTGTTGTCTTTTTATGTCTTGTTTTAGAAGCATACTTTGTTTACTTTTGTATTTCTCCACATCTTCTTTCTCTTTTTTCTTTTTTTTTTCCTCTTTCTCTCTGTTGGGTTTTTTTTTCTTTTTTTTTTCCTTTGAAGCCAAGAAGGATGTTTAAAAGATACTTGACCCTAAAGCATGATTGCACTGATATTTCAAGCTATTACACTAACTTCTGCTGCATTCACACTAGGTGCCAGGCATGAATAAAACACTGACACACCGAGGCAACTTTAAAACCAAGTATATGTCACCCAAACTCAAACTGTCATGCACATTTTGTTGTAGTTTATTTTTTCCCTTGTTATTGTTCATTACCAAAACATGTCTTCATGTAAGCAGAATATTTCTTTTCCTTTATCAGACTGTACCTTCCCCTGATTCATGAGTAACGCCAGAGACTAACTTTAGTAACATCACTGTTTTTTTTTAATAGCAGGAGCGTCAAGAGGCCTGAACCGATGAAGACCCATCCCACAGCAGATCAGGAAGGATAGACCTTGTATAAATGTTTTACAAATTAAAAAGTCCAGGGAGAGACAGAACATAAGAAGGGACCCAAATACATCCATTTACAGGGAGAATTCAAAAGCTGATAGCCATAGAGATCTATATACTAAAATACCTAAACAAATATGCCGTGTCAGAACCCATGATAGATATCCCTGATATCCGTGATATCCACAGAGCCTGGAAAAAAAACGAGCTGGTAAATATGACACAACATCTCTGCTTTGCCTGTGGTCTTCTGGATTTACAGCTGAACACTAACAAATCTCACTGGGTTTCTAAAATGTCACTAGGTGCTTGTATACGGGTACATGTACCAATTCTTCTTTAGACTTTTAAATGGACTTTTTTCTTTGTGAAGCTTATTAAACCTTGACCTTTTCTTCCCAGAAACATGACCTAAGTAATGCAAAATAAAGCATACTAACTGGTTTACAATTTCAAGCTTTTTTTAAATTTAGTTTCCATCTGACTCCATGGATTTTTGATTCAAAGCTACACCATGATCCGATTTCAAGGTATGTATGGGGTCTGCATTCTTCTTTTCTTTCTTTGAAAAGATTTAATTCCTTGTTCAATCTATAGAGACCCTATGTATACACCCCTGGGATGTACCCCTATTGGTCTAGTGAGCCTGAAAATGCCTCTGCCAGGCAGGTGACTCTGAACTTCACCATACATAACGTATTTACCCAGAGCCACAGTGAAACTCTGGGAGACTGTGTGGCAGTTGCACTTCCCCCCCACGCCCTGAGATCCGGTGTGGCAGTTGCACATCCCCCTCTCAGAACTGGGCCTTCAACGGGCAGTTAATGGCTCTCTTTGTGGAGACCCAGAGCCGGTGGGCAGGGTCGTCAGCAGAGGAGGGGCCGAGCCTGCCCGCAGCCCAGAGAAGCTGAGAAGCTTCTCGAATGCCCACAGTCGTGGGGGGGCGTGCAGAGAAGCCGAGAAGCTTCTGGAATGCCCACAGCCAGATCTGAGCAGACTATAAATGGGGTTCCCGCCGAAGGCCCCCTTTGTGTGGTCTTCTCGGAGCTGCGGGTCTGCCATGCTGCCGGAGCCACTCCCCTTAGACGGAGAAGCCGTCTAAGGTAACTTCCCGGGATGGGGAACGCCTCACCTCTGCATGTAGGTGAGTGATAAATTACTGAATATATGCTTTAATAAGTCCTCGCCTGGTAGGCGAGTGTAAAGTCCTCGTCTGGGACAGACGAGTGTAAATTCCTTGCCTGGTAGGCAAGTGTAAGTCCTGGCCGCAGTAGGCTAGTGTTTCTCCTTTAAGGGTAAAACGGAGCAGAGAGGGCTCTGGTTTGTTTTCTTGTGAGTGCATATATGCACGCTGTGGATCTCCATTCTTATTTCACTGCACCCCAAATAATCTCCTAACCTAATATCCGAACCTGTATGTTATGTTATTGGAGTGCTAATTGTATAAACCCCGTTTTCCAATCGGTTTATCGGCAGTACTTTTCCGGCCGGAATAAAGTTTGTTTTGGACCTTGTTGTCCGCCTAAACTTATTTTTGGGGTGCCTCCGTGACAGACTGTAACAAGTTGAAAATTGATTTCCATAGTCATCAAAATCACTCTTACAGTAGAGAACTTGGAGTGTTCCAACATACTGGTTTATAGCAACGTCAAATGAGGCAGAGAAGAAGAAGAAGTGTTAGACCATGGTTTATATAGTCTTTATATCATTAAAAACAAACAAACAAACAAACCAAAACAAAAACAACCACCAACCAACTAAAACAAACAAACAAACAAACAAACAAAAACCACCACCAAAACACAAAATAAGCAAATGCTGAAAAGAAAATGGAGTGCAACATAGTATGAGAATTCTGTTCTACAGGCATGTGTAGCAATATTCTTCACCATGTGGGTGGTGAGGCGCTGGCACAGGCTGCCAAGAGAAGTTGTGGATGGCCCTGGAAGTGTTCAAGGCCAGGCTGGATGGGGCTTTGAGCCACCTGGTCTGGTAGAAGGTGTCCCTGCCCATGGCAGGGGTGTTCAAGCTACATGATCTTTAAGATCCCTTTCAACATAAAGCATTCTACGATTCTCTGTGGCAGTCATTAAGACTGTAGATTCAATCTACACATTTTCTTGCCTTTGCAAACACCAAGCAGATGAATGATGAATCTCCCAAATGATGTGTTTTACTTTGAGAGTAGAAAAAGACTCATACAAATCACTCATATCCAATGTGGTTGACCAACTTGCCTAAGGAACTTTTACCTCTTCTACCTTAATTCTGCATGACATTTCAAAAAGGACTCTCTTCAGTTTGATAGGTGACTTTGTGGGCCAAGTATCTTAACTCAGGTCTGAACCTAACTCAGTGCTTTACTTGGGAGAAAAAAAAATATTAAAAAATTAACATGTAAGAAGTAGTATTCTTTGCCCTCATCTACCACTGCAAATATAGCTTACTTTGCCTGCAGTCACAAGACAGTCGATGATCCTTGCATCAGTGTCAGGGCTGTTTCATAAATCAGTCAGCAGGAGGTGGTCTGAAAGTCACATTCTGAGTGCTCCCCTGAGGCCTTAATGGGTTACCTTTGAATTGGAGCAAGCCCTCATGGGTCCCAGGCTGTTTGAACCCCATGACTGGGTCTTTCACATAAGTAGCTATCAAGCCAATAGGTCTTCTGGGTTCTTACTTAATATGCTTAGAGGTTTTGCTATTAGAAGAAATGCCAATTCTTTTTGTTACTAGATTCCCCAGGCTTTCAGAGTATGGTTTTAAGCACTCTAAATGCCACCAGTACTCATTATCCCACCTCCCACTCCCCAGTGGAATTCTTAAGTGACAATAAGCTGGAAAAATACAGATGGCATAATTATATATTTTGCAGTTGATTAATCACCACAAAACATTAATCACATTTGGTATAACAATACATAATCAAATTCTTTATAGAAGAAATTAAGTTTCCTTCTGATAGGGAATGGATTCCTTTAGGATATTGACATGGCTTTTCAGCATCTGTTTTGCACCAATTCACATCTGCATTTGATTTAATCAGCTTTAGGGCTCTGCAAAAATATGTCTTTAAGGTTTGTTTCGTGTTTCTAAGTGCATATGTTAATAATAGTAGAAGTGCAAATAGAGATATATATGCTGTAACAAACTACTCTTTTGAATGCTACACTTACTCATTTTCTGCCTTCAATGAATCTTTTACTTCTCTCTTTTTAAGTTAGTTTGGTAAACAGAATAGAAAATTTCTTTTGAAATAATTCAAGTTGGTAATATATCAACAGAAGAAAGAGGGTCTAGAAAGAACACCGAAAAATGAACTCCAGATAGCATATTATAACTGCCAATGGGATGAGGAATTATTGGCCCAGTGGTCAAAACATGACACTGCAGCTAGTCACATCAGATATACTTACCTCTTAATTGTGTTATCTTTGGCTCCCCAGTCTCGATGCCCTGTCATATCCAGCTGTCCTGCCAAGAAATAACCTTCAATGTCAGTTCAAAGCTCTGATTTTACACCACTAGCCCCTAGTTTGTATGCTATCCTGGGATATCTTAAAACTGGTTTCAGCTCTGTTTTCAGATACGGGTGAAGAAGGCCACAGCTTTCACTTCCAGACGTGTGCTTTACTAACCATATTATGGAACAGCCAGAGGCCAGTACATATTCTGTCACTGCTGCTAAATCTGGGTCACTGTGAAGTAAAGCAACATAAAATGTGTGAGCCAGAGGCAGAATAATCAAGCAGAATCTGGATTTAATTGCTGACTACTAAAGGATCCTCTCCCCTAGATAAAACATGTAAACATAACAAAAAAGAGACTCCAAAATCCAGGAGGATATCTCCATTAGATTGAGTCTTGTTCATTTGTGTTTTAGTCCATGACATATATGCCTTTCCACAAGATTAAATAATCTAGCTGTAGCACATAGGCTAGAGAAATGTTTCTATTCAGGCAAGGGGTAATGAAGATTACTTGGGATGTGGAAGCTCAAACTCAGCTCAGACCCAGTCTGATGGAGGTTTTTGAGGATGTTTCAGCCCATTTCTCAAGGAGTCATTCTAACCACCAGGAAAAACTGGAAAGGAGACTTCATCCTCTCTCAAACAGTATGATCTGAGAAAACTCTTCACTTAAGTGGAGAGAGGTATTCCCTGTTCACCTGCGATTTATACATCTTTCCTATTTCTCCCATATTACACCTCTAAGCGTCCTCCTATCTCATCTGTTAATCCCATGGAGAAATGGAAGTTATCTATATAGTCACTGGCACTCAGCTTCTCTGAATCACATTTGGAAGACACGTACTTTCTCCTCTAATTGTATGGAAGACATGCCACTGTGACAGACTCAAGACTATCAATTAGAAAACTATACTAAGATGGATGCCCTAGTTCAAATATGAAACCACCAACTTCCACTGAAGCTCTCTCAATTGAGGTATAGATCATCTCTGGAAAAAATGGCCACAAGATTATTTTTTAGAGTTAAAAGGCAATTTATACCAGGTAATTCCAAGACTGGAGAAAAGGAAGCTGAGGGGAGACCTCGTAACAGTCTACAGTTTCCTCACAAGGGGAGGAGGAGGGCCAGGGCATGATCTCTTCTCTGTGGTGACCAATGACAGAACCCAAGGGGACGTCAGGAAGATGTGCCAGGGGAGGTTCAGGTTGGACATGAGGAAAAGGTTCTTCACCCAGAGGGTGCTGGACACTGGAACAGGCTCCCCAGGAAGGTGTCACAGCCCCAACCTGACAGTGTTCAAGAAGAGACTGGACAACACCCTCAGACACACGATGTGAACTGTGGGGTTGTCATATGCAGGGACAGGAGTTGGACTTGATAATCTTTGTGGGTCCTTTCCAACTCAGGCCATTCTATGATTCTAATTTTAATACCTAAATGTAGTATTCAGAACATGCATTCATTGTAAAAAATATTTGTATTTATCGAATGTTTGTATAAGGGACAACAAGAGACCAAAGCAGCATATTTTTGTGTGTAATACTATTTGCTCTTACATGAACGTTATTTATAAGTTAACCATGCAACCTATAAGGAGTTATTAAAAAACAAACAAACAAACAAAACCATCCTACTTTTAGGAAACTAGATCAACTAGGTTTTGAAACAAAGAACTGAGGCATGTTTTCTGAACACATAATTTGTCAGCTGGTGCTCAAAATTGGGATGTTACTGGCTTCTATGAAACACTTTTAGAGCTATGAAGAGTGATGCTGTAGAAATAAAGTGACTGATATTCTGCCAATAAAAACCTCAAAAGGAGGCTGAAAAACAGAGCAAGAGTTGCTTCTGAAGCTGGAGATAGGGAAGCATTATGTTTTATTTTGCCGTTTAATATAAGCCCCAAAGCATTGTTTCACCAAAATGGGTCTGCTACCTGAACTGAGTCCAACTCAGTCTCTTAGCACAAACATAGTGATGAAAAACCCATTCAGCGTGTCACTGTAAAATTTCCTTGTTTATTGCCGGAGCGAGCAGAGCACAGGGTCTCCACATCCACAGGTTTTGACTTGTATTTTATTGCATACTGAGGAGATGTAGAACCAGCTGTGCACTGCTTATTCATACCAGGGAACCACTACTTATCCAACATCCCCACTGATAACAAGAGGTCTGCTTCAATTGTAACTGTTCACAGTTGTGAGAAACCATGTCTGAATCCTTAAGGGCACACAAGGGCACTGCTGCGATCAATGGTAGATGGGAAAATTGCTTACTTACTTTGGAAAAGCTTTTGTTTTGACTGTCCATGCAAAATTCCCTTGTCACTCCAGTGTGCTTTTGAGCCTTTGAATATGAGAATTTTATTCCCTAATCATGTTTGCCAATGAGTAAGGAGAATTTCAGGATAACGATTTAATCCTGAACATATCTCTGTGTCCCCAGGAAGCCCCTACTGAACAGAAGCTGAAGATCTGGCCAGGGCTTGTATAAGCAAGGAAACATGATGTTTCTGATACGGTGTCATTTGAGAAATACCCACAGAATCTCACGGTATGTTAAAAAAAGATAGTCTGGAACATGTGCATATTTTCTTAATATCTTTGAAATTAATCAGTGTAGTTTAGTACAAGTCCTTTAGCATGTAATGTTGATCCTTGTTAAGGAGAATTTTGCTTTCTAGTGCACTTCATGCAAAGTAAATTTGATGTTAACACTGTTGGATAATCTTTTCACCCTCAGTTTGAATATTTAAAGCGGGGTATCAAATATCTTATAGAATAGAATCCTGGACTGTCAATAAGAGGAAAAGCAATGAAGCAATAGGTATTTCTGTTCTTACTGTCCAGCATTTCTAGGGAGAGGGACAGAAGCTAGTTATTTGACATTCTTGACATAAATGTTAGAAGCATGCTTTTCTCATCTCTGTGCTCAGTACATACTGGAGTAGTTTTACATATTCTCCAGTAGATATTAATGCCTGCTAACTGTGGTAGTCTTGGACTCCATCATTTTTACCATCAATTTCTAAAGGTCTATAATAATAATGTATTTAATTAGATGAATGTGTCTGAGAAAAAATCAGCAAGATGCTACATGACCACAGGAAACTCTTCACTCCGAGGAAAGACAAGAACATTGTTGTAGGGCAGTGTAAGAGTATATTTCAGCTGCAGTTGCAGTTTGACTTATATAGTAGATACATCCAAAAAAGTAGAAATCCAGTGCAGATAACAAAGAATCCTCAGTCTTCATTGGCTTCTGCTGAACTGCATGCCACTGCAGATAAAATTGCTGTGGGTACCAAAACGGTGTAGGCTATGGTTAGGTTATGTTTGATAGCTTGTTCTGAAGTCAGATGTGTGATAGAAAAGTTGAGTTAAAATAAACAACAAAAATGATTGAGTAACAAGATAAGAAGAATATTCATTCTCTCAGGAATACAATAGTTGATAGTTCTAACAACATCTTCACCAAGCGGGTAAAATATATTGAACTTACAGTACTGGCCGATTTACTTCAACTATTTACTTCGTTTAAGTTGTTTACAAAAATCTCAATATTGCAACAAATAAAGATTTCAGCCCTCCTAGTGTCAGAGGAGAATATTTCAGAGATGAAAAACTCCAGGCCTATTGCTTTACTATGCCAGCTTTATAAATAATATAAATATCTCATCCTAAAGTACTTGGCATCACTTTTTGAAGACCAGCTTATTCCACAGGAAAATGGATTGCACTTGAAAAAGTCATATACTGGTCAACATTATACAAGACATCAAAGAGAATCTTTAAAAGGCAATTGTAGATCTGCCAACAGCATATGACATTATAAAATGCCAAAGTTGCCTTGCTAAAAATATGCCATAATGAAAGATATTCCCGTAATACGGCCAATTCATTCCATATTTGATGCTTATGTTACCTGGAGTTGTGTAAGGCATAGATCTTTTTCTGGATAAACATAATGACTTACTGAAGAAGAGTATAGTGGCACCTATATAGATCAATCTTTATTTGAATGAACAACCTATTCAAAAGCTTCAGCAACCTCCCAATAGCCAATAGAGGGTAATTTTTTGTATCACTATAATGTGAAGAATTTTACTCCAAATTAAAGTTGTGTTAACACTTATCCTTATGTCTATATAAAACACATGGCCACGTACCTCAGACCCAGTGACCTAGGATAATATTTATTCCAGTCAGCTTTAGCCACACAGAAACCAGTCACTCAGTCTATTCAGTTATCTTGGGCTAAAAAAAAATTACTCTCTGAAGTTGCCCATCTCTTTCTCCATCGACTGTAGAAGGATTTTGGATGGCTAATGTAAACAAAACAACTAGTTTTTAAAAGACTGAAGGTATATGAAATTATTCATGCCATGGGAAAGAATTCACAAGGAATTTTGGATGCACAGGAGAGGCTGAGGATATTAAACATTCAATAAACGCATTTTCAGTGGACATCTGGTGATCAAAATCATGGGAAAGCCTTTTGCCACAATAGGACTGTTTAAAAGCTGTTGCAGACTATACAGCTGGAAACGAGGCTTTTATATCTAAATATTTAATAAGTACTTGGAAATAAATGTTTGTGTTTCTGAACACATATCTGATGATCTAGACACGCCAGAATCCCCTCTAAACAAATATAAGTAGGTAAAAGGTAAGGTATTTAGTGGATATATTTTAATTTAACCAATTTAAATGGGGGTATGGGAAAATATCTGGGATGCTTATCAGGTTCTGTACTTCTGGAATATCTGTTTAATGCTGCGGGGCTGCCCACATTTACAGATCAAGTCCTAATATGCACCTGATTTAGAAAAAAAAATGTACAATGGTAATAGAAGGATGTGTAGTAAGAAGAGAGCAGCATATTTATACTCTCAAGAGTCCACTCAAGTGATACCTCTGGTATGATAATAGACTAATATAGAATCATATGCTAATACTCGTACTTACATTTGCCTCAGTTGTTTCACAAACTAAACTTCCCTAGACGTTCATGAGAGTTGTACCCGAGCAAGGAACAAGCAAAGAAAGAATCAGCAACTCAGGAATAAGTAATTTTAGGAAAATACATTGATTAGCTATCTCTATTCTTGTTTAAACATATTCCTGCTACATTGTTGACTGAGAGGATTTGCATATAAAAGCAGAATGTGCTCCAGTGTTGAGGAAAGGGTGAGGTGCTCACTGTGTGTTTATGGAAAATAAACTGTTAAAGAGTGACAACCAGCTCTGAAACTTAAGGGGTAGGAAGAAAAGAGAGGGAGAAAGAAAGAGAGATAGAAATCTAGCAGCTTTTGACAGGTACGCATAAATCTTCCTGAAGGGTAGAGTCACCTGAGGAAAGAGAGTGTGAGAGACCATTAAACCTTAACAATTTTGCAAGATTCCTGAGGAAAAACTGGAAGTTTGCAAGGCATAAACTGGCACATCCAAATGCAGATTGAAGATCAACAGGAAAGCTCTTCGTCTGAAAAGTATATGGCTCGAAGGACCCATATTAGGTGTGATGCCTCATAGGGTCAAATATTGGTAAAGGACAAAGTCATGCTTTCTCAGGTTGCTGAGCAGGTGTTCGTCGTGATGAACTGTTATTGCAAACTGTAGCAAATGCAGCATTATTAAGCAATAGCATTTAAATGCCCTGCCTTATAAGAAATACACTGGTCAATTCTTATGGTTGCGATCCAGCCCCAACTTTCTAGGCCAATCTTTTCACATATGCAATGCTCCTGGGCTGAGTGATGAATGAGACTGGCTATAGTTCATCTGTGTTGGAAGAAAATAAACAGCTTGGCATCAGCTAACTCCTGTCCCACAAAGGGAACAACCGAGTAATGTATTGAAAGGAGAAAAGAGTTTTACTTACCCTTCGTCCTTCAACCAATCAGTTGCAACTCTCAACTTTGGGCCCAGTATTTGTCCCTATGTGGCTCTTGGTAGAACTGATAGCTTCTGATTTGAGGGTGTTTTAGTTTGTTTGTTGTCATTAAATGGGGCAAAGAAGAAACAACGAGGGCTGGGAGTAGGGGAGGTGGCTGTCAATCGCCCGCCTTGACCACTTTCTCACTTTTCCTTTTGCCTATGGGTCAGCCAGAAAGGCAGCACTGCGATCCCTTCGCCAGTATGCAAAGATTGCCTGAGGATATGAATAACTTATTTTTTCCTACCTTTCTTAGATTATGTTCTTGAATAATATCTGAATGATGCTATTTCACCTTTCTTCACAAAGTTCCCTTCCTGTGGAAACGCAAAACAGAAGAACCCACTCCTGTCCTCCGTCATGGACTGTATTTCATGAGCGATGGTCAGACACAGTGATCTACACTTCATAAATCTGGAAAGACAAAAAAGATAAAGTCAATGTAGAACGAACTGTTAAAATGCTACTTAGCTGTAGGATTTGGCTTATGTTTGTGACTTTTTTTTCTTTCCTAAGAAATTAGATCTATAGATAAACCAAAGATCAGATAATTCCCATTTTATCTTCTTATGTTGTGGTATCAGACAAGAACATACTAGAAAATCAATAAGGAATTTAAGAAGTAAATTATTTCCTGTTTAGTTCACAATGTCTTTAGATATTCCTTACTATGACTAACAAAAAAGTGGTGATTTCATCTCATACTCATACGTGCTCCGTTACATGGTCTGCTCAGAGCTCTTGATGCTGATATGAACCAATTACGTTAACTTCATAAAACAAACAATGAAATTATGCTACCCTTGCATATGAAAGGAGTTCTCACATACTGTTGCGGAATTGAATCTACAAACATCTCTACAATTCCAGCCTTTCCTTGTCTCTACCAACATGACAGCTGACAACACTGTAAAACGTATCAACAATACCTTCTCTCTCACCAATACACACAAAGCAGATAATGAATGAAGAAGAAAAATATAGAAGGGAAAACAAACAAACAAGCAAACAAGAAACAGACCAAGCCAAACCCAAACCCAAAACCAGAACAAAACTTGTTCCAAAAGTACGAAATTCACATAAATGTTTCCTGAAGTCTTAAAAGGCAAAATGGGACAAAAATTTCCACAATGCCTTCCTATACTTCTCTCTTTAAAATGAGCACAGTCCACCTCTGAGAAAGACCTACATCCACAAAGAGACAAAGAATGATTTTCCTCAGCTAATCTTAAGTATTTATACATTTTATGTTTTTCCTCAGCTAGTTTTAAGGTTGTCTTTATACTCTATGGAAAAATAAATCCAAATAAAACAAACAAACAAACAAAAAAAAACAAGACAAAACAAAAAAGAATGCAGACTTTAAGAAAAACGGTCTCTTTAGCTGATATATTTTAGATTTCTAGCTAATAATATGAAGTATTTGATTTTAAAAGTACACTTAATTAGATGGGGCTTACCCTTAGTACTGGCAATAATGATAGTGGTGACGTTAATTGAACTCTAAAGGTTACCACCAGATGCTATAGCTTCTAGGCAAGAAGGATCTTTAAGCAATGTTCAAGAAGAGATACATAATAAGAAAGGGATCTTCAGAAGCTAAAACCTGAGTGTTTTACTGAAAACCATTATGACTCTAAAAGATTCACTTGTCCATTGTAATGCAAATGCCCAGCCCTCATCTCAAGATTCTCTTTCTCTACCTTGGGATCTGAAATTTGGCATGGTGCTTTTTTTTTTCCTGTAAAGACACAACATGGAAAAGAAATGCAGGTGGGTGGACTCTACCTTAAATTTTCAGCAGTTGTAGCACTTTCTTTGAAAAAACATCCTTTAAATACCCAAAGTGTTTAGAGACCAGAGCTCGCATACCTCAGGAGGGAGAGAATCTACACTGTGCAATCTGATATTCTTCAGTGCATTTGTATGACGGTAAAGAAGAGCAGAAAAAAGAAAGAGAGAAGGACAGTCAAAAAGAGGCGTAGATCAATGAACTAAGAAAAAAGAAGTGCTACCTACCAGTTGCTGCTGTATGAAATACTTCATTAAGTATCACTTCTGTTGTTTTAAAGTATCCTGATTATCGTCTTCTGATCAGCCCCAGTAGGAAAGATAACTGCCAACCCAAAACTGCCAAAAAAGTGTCAGACAGACAATGTAGAGGGTCCTGGATTTATAGACTGTTTTCTGTATCATAAGCAACAGGATCATAGTATCATTCTTGCTGGAAGTGATATAAGCAGGTTTCAAATGCTTGCCCAGAACAAGGCCAGCTCTAAAGTCAGACGTTGTATCTCAGACCTTTATCTAATCAAGTCTTTTCCACAGATTTACTGCTTGGCCAGTCTGCTGCCAGCCTGTACTCCTGAAAGGTGATCTTCTTTAGTAAGTGTAGGACTTCACGTTGTTGAATTTCATGAGATTACTGTCAGTCCATTCAGACCTATTCAAATCTGGAGTTTCAGCATCTTGCATTACTCTAGTCTTGGGTGAATGAGGAATGGACCAGCAGAGTATTCCTGTGCTGCCTGCTGAGGTTCACGGGTCACACAAGAGACAAGTTTTCATTAAAAAACCCTGGCAGAACTGCATTGTGGCCTTAGAGAGACAAGGTGGTCACCTGCTAAGTCCAAAAAGGTTGCCTGAACTGTAAGAAAACAATGTAGGTAGGAAATAAGAAAAAAAGCCAATGATATTAAAAGGAAATAAAGCTCGTTCTTACTCTAAAGACTAACTTTCAGAGAAAACTCAGTGCGGATATGAGCAATCATCCAGTTTGTGAAACATGACTCTGTTGTCCCCAGGAATCTTCTGTGTAAGCCTAATCTAACAAGCACTATCTGTAAATGCTTGGCAGAATGGCCTGTATATAGATAGATAGGACATATTTAGCCAAATTTCAGATGACTAAATGAAATTGTGTGAATGGCTACCTTAAGGTATCTAAGATTTGCCAGAGACAGGTTCCTGTGATGCAGGAGCTCTAGGAGGAGTTTCTGTCTGTATTGGCAGATGAAGGCACCTCAATCTATCTTCTGGTGTCAGAATCATTCTGGATTCTAGGTACAGTCTGGGATCCTAGTTAGATAGCTATAGGAGCTCCTTATTTTGCATATATGTGCAGGTAGAAATGAAAATATCGATGATTTTGGTGCTTATGCTATTAAAGCAAAAGCTAAACAGGCATTCTGAGGATCAAAAAGCACTTTGCAAAGTCAGTGATGTGTCATTTGCGCATTCCTATGGAAGATGCCTGTCAAGGAGCTGAAAACATATCTTCCAAACTTCATTCCAGGGCTTCAAAAGCCACACAATTTCTTAAAATATAATGCTATCAGATGGAAAAATAAGAAGGAAAACATTGCTGGTTGCATGAACTGAAAGTTTTAAAAGTCTTCCTTTCATTCTACCTGCATCACTGCAAACAGCCTGAGCTGCGTTTTCTTTGTGGGAAATAAGTTTGAACTTACTAGCCATTGTTTCAAAGAGAAAAGTTTTAAGTTAAAAAAAAAAAAAAATCAAGTTCAGCAAACTTCCGTAGTGCACAAGAAGAGCTGCTAAGCACACAGTCATGTGTTCTTGTAGTAAATTGCATGCACTTCTTGCTCTGGTGAGCGCTCTATATTTTAAATGTCCCCATATACCATTATCGTGCATAACAACCTGTCACTGTTATTCATGTATTTTTCCCAATATCCATATTGTGGCGTTACCACTGAAAAGATCCAGTGTGTTCAATGGCTTCTTAAAAATAAATAATTGAAAGCTACTGTAAATTATATTAAGCCTAGACATAGCTGACCCTCCCTTGCCTCAGTCCATTGCTATCTCTTTAAATGCATTTCCTCCTAAATTATATTGTAATTTGGAGGTGCTGAAGTCTTAAGTTTTTTGACTCAAATGTAACTTCCTTCCCAATGCATAATTCATTTTCACTTTGTTCTTGGTGCTGCATGTGCAATCGCATTTTTGGCAGCCAAATGCAGGCTGAAATCAACAACTCTGTAAAGGGTGAGAATGAAATCAGAATGGACGGCTTGGCGGAAGAAATATTAAGCATGTCACAATGTTTTGTACTCTATCTTGTGAAATGGAGACAAAACCCTCAAACAACTGTGAGTTTAAAAGGAGAGAATGACATTTAAAGTCCGAAAATTATCCACTGTTGATATCATGCTGTTGTTGCATTTAATTACTTTTCACATCACATAAACTGATGGCTTCTGAATGTTTTTATGCCATGAGATGTTTTGATGAGTAACATACTCTCCCACTTTTCATTTTTCAAGCTGGAATAAGTCAGTCAATCTTTGTAGACTCGGATGAGGGCCATCGCGCTTCTCTGATAAAAATGAGTGTCACTAACTTCGGAATACTGACCATATTTTCTGAAATAAGATCCCTGCAGAAGTCTTGAACCCCCTATGGTATTCAAATGTTGTTGGGTCCAAATTTCAGTTGCTTTAAGGCAAAATAGTTTTGCCAGATTATGTTGACTGACAGTCACACCTTTGTTTTTATCTTTTCATCATGAACAAGTAGTACTGATAACAGACTCATTCAAAAAAATAACGTTCTTCAGAATTATGATTTTCTTAACATGTAATTATATCTGCATGTCAAACAGTGGAAAAGACAGTAAAAGAGACAGAAGTGTGGTTGTAATGTGATAGATCAATGACAGAAACATGTCATATTGAAATGCATTCATGAAGATTTCACATGATAAAGCATAAAGATGACAAGTTTTTTCCATATGAGCTCACCCAGCGCTTCAAAGATAGAAAAGTGAAGAGGAAGTTGTGAAAAATCAAAACAACCTAAGAAAGTGAGGAGTATAGAAGGACAAATTTCCAAGAAGATAATAAATGATGCAGAGATGGCATATAATGACTCAAGAAGACTTACACAAAACCTGTGAAAGAGAGAGGTGGTGGATAGGGAGAATCTATTGTAAGAAAAGGATTAAAGATGGAAAAGAAAATAGGGTCTAAAAGGCAACTGATCCATAGAAACGTCTCTACCCAGTAAAGTATACCCAGGGACTTGTCATTTACCTGAATAAAGTCATATGTCAATACATTATAAACAAGCACTCCTGTATTATTAGAAGTACGTAAATCTTATTGAGTGAGGCTGACAATTTATGATGACTACCATAACCCCTGTCAGTAATGGCAGCCCACCTGTCTAACATGATCCTTTTCTCATGTCTTCCTTCTTTGCCCCCCGCTCGTAAGACTTCGCTCCTATTCACCACAATATGTTCAACCTTTTGTCTGTACTTCTGCAGTGTGGCACAGCTGGTTCCCTTGGCAGCCAATTCATTCCATAATCAACCAAGGTCTTCCTGCCACCTCCCTCTACCCCTAACCAGTTTTACTTCATCACAATATTAGTCAAGGGGGTAAATAGTCCCTCAGCAGAACTCAAGACCAGGATGTACAATGTCATGAGTGACCCATACCTTTGTTTTTTTCTCTCTGTCTTCCTCAATTCCAGTTTATGGTCTTTGCTTTTCCCTCCTGATTTCTTGCTACCCATCTGTCCCAGCATTGCACCTTGTGCTCGTTGTTAGAGCAGTGAGGCAAGCGTTGTTTGGATGATAACACCTCCCGTCCCGATCTGCCTCTGTGTTTTTTTCATGTTGTTCTGCAGGACTAGAACAGCTGTCCTGAGGTAATATGCCAAGCTCCTTAACCTTGCATTGTTCAAGTCTCTCCCTGGGGAACCAGGAAAGTCTGTGAGCATTCTCCACTTATGGGAATCTTCTTTTGTCAGTTTATATGGTATTATCTCAGCTCTATTCCTCTTGCTAGACAGAAGAAGCCTATTGCATTAAACAGGTCATATTTTCATTGAGTCTGTTCTTCTGAAAAGACTGAGATGTTTACCCTGACTCATTAAGACAAAGAATGTGGAGACAAAGAAAATAGTTCAAATGGGACATTTAGCTAATCTCCTTTTAAAGCTCTGACACAAAAAACCTCAAAGTGAATTACAGGGAAGAAAAGGAAAATGTATGAAATAGAATCTACATCAGTAGATTTTGACAGCTGCAATATTATAGGCTGAATTAATGTTCCATAAATATACATTGAGCATTTCCATTATAGTAATGTCAGCTCTCATTGTCAGTTGAACAGGTGCCTATATAGTAAACCACATATGACTTCTGAGCCGTACCTTGAGTTGTATTTTTCTGATATAAAATTATACTATTATGTGATGGGATACAGACAATATTTAATTTTCCTACTCAAAATTTATGATAAAAATATCCCCACCCCCACCCCAGAACCAACCAAATAAAAACCCTAAGGGACAATTTTGATATATTCCTTGTACCACAGCATATCTTAAAGTGAGGTGAAGTGATGTGAAATGATCAACAGTATCATTCAGATCAATAAATATATATAAACAGAGAAGCCCATTAGCTATTTTCAGAGCTATCTGTAATGCAAAACTAAGATGAGAAGCCAGAAATTAAAACACTGGAAGGTTGTTTTTTTTTTCTCAGATATTGAATTGGTGCTGGCTAGGAAGGATGGTTATAGAACTAATTAGAAAACTACCTCCAACACCCAAGAGAAAAAGATACAAAAATGAGGAAATTTCTGAATCAAAGACACATGGAATAACTGACTGCCTGTGCCTGGATGAAAGCTGGCATATACTTATTATGAAAGTTATATGACGTTTTTTCCCTCACCAAACAAAAGTAGATAAAATTGAGGTTGTTTTGTGTCNTTTTTTTTTTTTTTTAAATTAGGGACATGCAGTTTGGACACATGGTACAGAGGAACTTTGGCATTAGTCTACCCCTCAGGGGAGTATTAACTACGGTGTTTGAAAATCTCTGTGCATCCAGCAAGCAACAACATAACAGATGGGTGAGTTGGTCACAGTAGCAAAGACTTTTCCTTGCATTACCACATCACAGGAAGCTGCTGAGAGAAAGCTTCAACTTCACAAAGCTCTAACTTCAAGGAAAAGAGGAACAGAATTTTTCACATCCTTACATTGCCTAAGAAGCTACTTAGAATGAAATGTCACAGTTCTCCTTAGCACAAAAGTAATACGTGGGATATAATTGTATGTCATCTTTTACTTAAGTTGTGGTTCTATTCAAATTTCAGGCATACTTAATTTGACCACAGCAGACTGTATAAACAAGAAAGCTTCAGTACTTCTACTGCATCAACAACCAACTTAATAACACCAGCTTACGTTTTTACATGATTTTTCTCTAGCTCACTGAAAATGCTATTTCCTCTGCTCACTGCCATAGGCTACTTACCTGTAGTGAAGCTTAGTTTCAGATACACTGAATATAATGAGGAAAACTAGCATCAGACACAAGAATACAGGCAGCAGCAATCTGTGGAAGAGTCTGTCTTATCATAATTCCTGCCTCAGCTTCCCATTTTGCAGTAAACCTGAAGTGAAAAAAAAAAAAAAAAAGAATATAGTTTAAAAAATCATGGTGTAGCAGACGCGTTAGAAACTGTGTTTTAATTACATCAGTCCTCTAGTGAAAATGGTATGACATTAAGTTCCTGGCTTCAAGATTGGATCCAGCCTATATTCTTTGGACAAGTTCAGTCCTACTGACTTGTTTATGACCAAAAAATGAATTTAGTAGTGAAGCAGGGAACAGAGACAAGGATATCTGCTGAATGCACTCACCCACTTCATCCATAAAAGCAGCTGTATCACTATAACTGTACACAGAATGTGGTATTACCAACAATTCAAATTAGCAAACTGCAGAGCTATGGAAATAACTTTTCAGCATGATCTGCCCTCGTTTCTTACCTCTTTTAGCCCTGCATCTTCGTGAGTCTCGTGCTCCACAAAAAACCTTCTGTTGCCAAAATCTTTACATTGTTGGTGCTTTTATAGGCAGTCACTACTTCTTCATGTGGTCATCAGAGCAAGGCAGAATACATCACTCATTTGATTCCTTTCTAATAGGCACGAAATAACAAATTGAGACCACAGTGTTGTGTAGATACTAATACCAGTTCTACTGATTCTGCTTCGTTCAAGATCTTAGCAGTAAAACAGCCAACCCTGAACTGAACTGCTGTTAAATAATCCTGCCTTACTTTCTCTTTTTCCTGACTGAAGATAAGGAAATTCACAACTCCACACAACTGTAGAAATAAGAAACCTCAGGGACTTTTTCAAGGTCTGTACAAAGTATGGTGTGACATTCACTGAGTGACCTCAGAAAAGCAGATGTGGCCAAGATTTGAGCCAAGAAGTGTTAAATTCAAAGCTTTGATCGTTAAGCAACAGCATTCTGGACAGATCACTAAAGCTGATGTTTCTCAGAAGAGTTTCTCAGAAGGCTCAAGTGGCAGGTTACAGAGTAGCATTCTTATCCAAATGCTGTAAACTTTTGGGGTCTGTATGTTAAGATATAAATACTTTGAGAATGATTTGCTTTGTGAGGGTTTGAGTATTCTCTCTTTCCCTAAAAGCCTAAAATAGTTCGTAAGTTCTCTTTTCCATCACAATTTTCAGTATCATCTTTTGCTGATAAGTGTGAAAATAATGTGCATCTAAAGGTTACACCAACCTCCTGCATGTTAAAAAGTCAGTGCTTTCTTAGTTTGTGCTCATTTGTTCATCCCTCCCTAAACATATGCATCGTTTGTACTACCTGTTCTTCTTAAATTCAAGTCATCCTCCATGCCAGATGCACAGGAATTTTAAAATGTATTGTGTTCCCTCTTGTCCCCCCCAGCGAAGTATGAGACTTTACTGCATTAAATACTGAATTTACTGAGATTAAAAGTTAGTGCAATATCAGTCCCGAAATGTAGATGGTAATTTTATCTTTTCATAGCTACATATACACCTCTCTTGAGGAGATTTGTTTTAGCTTAAGTCTTGGAGACAGTGCTTTTGAGTCAATATTATGCTGTGATAATTCTTTGAAACTTTATTTCTTTATATTAGCACCACTGGACAATATCCTTCTTTGAGCGAAACATCATCATTTACCAGTAGCTTATATCCAGACTACTCCCTGTAGCACAATTCAGAAAGACATTTTCTATTTACATTTGTCTCTCCCCGCTCTCATTTAACTTCCCAGAGCTTTTCTCCCCATGCTGTAGTAGGCCTGAATTTTGATGAGGCCAAAACACAAAGCAGTCATCATGAATGACTTATTTAGATGCACAACTTTTAGCATACTGCTGATTTGGTTACTACATCAGTCAAGTTTCCTGACTACTCTTCCTGAGATGAAGCAGCTCCAGAAGGATTTGGAGAAACAGTACAATAGCCTGAGAGTTGCATTTGTTCTTGCTTTTGTCCAGCAATAGAAGAAATGTTCCTGTTAGCTAATTACTTTTACGGCAGCGACAGATGGCTGAAGGGTGCGCATGCCGGGAAAACGGAGAGGAAAAGGGTTAATGTTGCAGATCACCTCGTTCCCCTTTAATTTAGGCTTCTCTAAAGCTGTTGATTTAATGGAGTGATTTCTGATTGGGACTGCAGCAGCAACGGGAGAGTCAGGCCCATGAGGATGGTGACCTCCGGGTGAAGGCACTGCAGGTGTGTGGCTAACAAGGTACTAATTGGGTACCAGAGTGAGGATGAAAGCAGTTACAAGCAGTTGGTCAAGAGGCAGCATTGTACCCCAAAGAGCCACAAGTGCTGAGCTTCGTGACCAGGAGGAGAGGCAAGCTGTAGTCCTAGCTGGTTTACTGCTGAATCCTGCCCTGCAAGTGTCTTCTGCAGCAGGAGCAGCCTCTCGCTGGCAGAGATTCTCTGCGCTTTTCATGCGAACTGCTGAATCTGAGAGAAAAGTTAGACGTTTCATTAACGGGTGCGGATGTTGCTCAGCGAGTTATGTTTTCTTAAGGGCGCAGATACAGAGACAAAATCCTTCAGCAAGAGGAAACAGATTCTGTATCTTCTGAAATCCTGAGCAAGTTGTGATGCATTAATTTCTCCATCGGCTGTGCCCCCCACTCCCCACTTCATTTTGCATTGTCGGCTTCTCGAAATCTACTTCCCCCTTACTCCTTGCTGTGTGTATACAAAATGCCCACCTGCTAACACAACTCACAATAGAAATCAGCAGAGAAAAGAAAATAAAGGTTACAGGCAGGAGCCTGAAGGTATATTTCCAAACTACACGCACTCGAGTGAAAGCAATTCTGTCATCAGAAAGGCAGCAGCAAGAACTGTGAACATATTTTTGGTACTCCACCTGCTACAGAACCTTGCTTTTGTTTCTGGGGTAGATATACCGATTTTAAAACGGTACTTTTTTCAAGGAAAGAAGGAAGGTATCAGCCTTGAGACTGTATTGGTCAGTACCTCCACAATAAACCTGGCTTATACAGACATTTTTGTTTAAAATATGATGCAAGATTTACACATCTCCTGATAATGCAAATTTCTCAACCTTTCCAGGCAGCTGCTCATCTCTTTGTTTACTTTTGCTTTGAACGAAAGATGGAATATTGCCATCCCTGTCATCTACAAATGTTTACATTTTGAGTAACTGGGAGTAAGGAGGAAAAAAGGCAAAAAATAAATAGCTAATATATTAGTGGAAGTGCTTGTAAAATGTTTCACTGTGGGGTTTTGTTGTTGTTTTTATTTATTTTTTTTTTCTATGAGGCATCAGCTGCACTTTAAATTGCTGCTGAGATGAATGGAAGCTAATAGATGTTCCTGAAGTTTGTTTTCTAATCAGATCAGACTGGATCTTATTAATAAAAGTGACTACTCTGAGCAGAACTGTCTCTGGCTAAATAATCAGTTTTGTTATTGAGAAGTGATTAAATTGCCTAAGGAAAAATTATAAATTACACCTGGTTTACTACGATTTAAATTAAGGACCTTTTTTTCCCCCTAATCAATCTATCTTGAATTGCTTTCCTGTTTTATTTATTTACTTATCTACCTCTATTCTCATTTATTTATTTATTTACAGCTATATTGTTTATTCCATAACATGCAGCTCTGTTGAACTCTGTATTTCAGACTATATTCCAAGGAACATTGACATCACTCTCCTTAATTTAAATGGTGGGAAAACTGAGAGTCAGGGAGCAAAGATGTAGCTAGGAACAATTCTAAAGTATAAATTGGCATAAAAGTGAAGCTGAAACTCTGCTGAAGAAAACAAAAGGAAAGGTATAAAAAATCACTTTATTCAATGGGCTGCAACAGTCACATTTTTAAATAATGGAAAAATTATCTTTTTTAACAAAAACATTTTCATTTTGACAGGCAATGATGATTTTCATACAGTTCTGATAGCTTAATAAATCATCTCAATTACCTTATTGGTAGTTTTGCTAGAAGGTAGGACTTGGGATAATATGCTTAGCACAACTGACTGAACTCTTCCTTTCCTTCACTTCAGAAAAGACAGTATTCCAAAGAAACATGCCATAAATTATATTCTTCCCGATTTAGACTCTGACTCAGCACTTAACTTCGCCTGAGCTATTAAATCCTTTTGACTCCATCACATGCTTAAGTGCTTCTGCTGACTTGAGATCTTAATGAGGCCCCCTGTAATGGTTCCTTGTTGGTCTCTGGTGGAAGCTCTGTCTGAAGCTTTGGAACAAGAGAACTGGTTGTTCAAAATTCTCATTCTGTTTTTCAGCTAATTTTTCCAACTTGAGAACATCCTTTTCCAGGTGAGGCTTGATTACTTGATTACAACACTGAGCACACTGATAGCACTCCACAAAGAATGCTTCATAATTAGCAGTACTGATAAGCGAGAGAGGCAACATTAAAATAATAGTCAATGGGCATAGTGCAACCAAGTTAATGCGTCAAAATCTCTTCCTGCCTTCACAGTGCAGCTGAGAAAAGTTTATTCCTTTTATTTCTCCTGCTTCAAACTGATAATCGCCTATGTTAAACTCAGGGCATTTTCTAATACAAAAAAAAAAAACAGCCAACCAACCAACAAAAAACAACCCAAACCTTACTTTAATGAAGCATGAAATAATTTCTCTAACTTGCAAACTTTACAAACCAAATCCTCATCTCTCACAGCAAGTATCAGTTGTAAGGGCCTCCATCATTATTCTTCTTACTATCACTCCGAGGTGACAGATGAGCACTGTGGTGCACCATGAAGGAGGTAATATTCAGGTCCCACAGGAATGAGTTGAGTATCATTGAGCATCTCATCAAGAAACTTTGGTGGTCCTGTTTCTGTTTAACCAAGGTGTTTGTATATGAGAGGAGCTCACCTGACCCCAAGTGTTCATGTGTAGAGGAAAGGTCTCTCAAATAACAGGGTCATAATGCATTAAGGATTTGATTGAGTAAAAACAACAACTTCCATTTGGCTCAGACAGATACTGCACATGTGCAGGACTCTAAGACTATAAAGAGTTCTCTCCAGAAATAAAATTCTTTATGTTTGGGCTTTCAAAATGGTCTGGGTTCTCCAAATCAGGTGTAAGCTACCTGTGGGTGTTTGTTTGGGCCTCTATGATAGGGTAAATCCAATCCTATTGCCCACTGCACTCCACACCAGCACTCAGTCCCTCTTGGATCAAAGGCATCTCTCTAGCTACAACAAATAGCTGCAGTCCAATCTTGAGGCAATAGAAGTAAGAAAAGGCAAGAAAAAAGAAGGTAGCTGTTTTCCTGACATAAAGAGATGGTCAGAGGCATTCTTATGACCCCAATGTATCTCATTCTTCCAGAGGTACTTGCAGACTTTCTAAATTTCAAGCTCAGAGGTTAGTAGTAGTACTAGTAGTAGTAGTAGTAGTAGTACTAGTACTAGTAGTACTAGTTTTTTTATTTTTCCTCCAGCTCTTTTTTTTTTTTTCATGTACTTAACCTGCCAGTTTTATTTTTACTTTCTTCTGTTTATAAAAACACCTCTAGGAAGCCTAAGAATAAAATACTCTAAGTGAGATTCCAAACAAAAAAGGTGATTTTTTTTTTTTCTTTTTGCATTTAAGTGGTGTTTGGTGGCTTAAAAAACTTGAGCTCAACAAAGTTTTATTCTTGAATTTTCCATGTGTTTATTCCCCTGTGCTGTAGGGAGGGCACCCTAACTTTGATGACTAGTAGTCTGCAAGACCAAGAGACTTTGCTAATACAGTTGTGATTTTGCCAGGGTATAGTTATACATATATGTGCTTAGTTATATGCAATATATATGTGTATAAAATATATGTAATATATATATTGTGCTCTCAGGATAATTTTTATATGTACATAAATATAACCTTCAGACCTTTCAGGCAAGAGGAAGACAGGGAAAGAGGCAGTGTTGTGTTTAGTTCCAAAATGAAATATTTCAGTGTTTGGAAATTACACACAGTCACTGGTATTACAGTCCTTCATCTCCATGAAGCATTCAGGAATATACTTTTTTTATTAACCTGAGGCACTGAGATGGAATAAAAGGGGGATGGATTTGTCTCTGATGTTTCCAGAAATTGCCTCCTGTTCTTTCTCCTCCAAACAGAGGCCCAGCAAGTGTGACACTTCATGGGCAGCTGTTCTGAAGAGGATCAGGGTTTTACCACTGCTTCTCAGGCTACTGGGCCCCAAACAATCGTTTGCAGAGCTCAGGAGGAAAACTCAAGTAGCAGGAAACCACATTTAAATTCCTTTTGTTTCTCTCCTGAATGTGTGAATGATGGGTATTGGGTACTCCATGGCATAGGTCCATTGATGTCAGGAAATATACACACATGTAAATGCTACCACTGCAGATCTCAAATTTATTTTGGGTGAATAATTCTTTATGGCTGTGAGTCTCAAGGTGTCAGGGACAAATAATGGACTGTAAAGCTTTAGCAGATCTGAACTGCTACTAGTGGACATCAGCCCTGATTTCTGAAAATCCTTGTTTCTCAGTTTTTATTTCAGACCTTTCCTTATGCCCACCAATCCCACCATTGCAGTGGGAATAAAATGGGATAATGACTCTATTCCGGGGCATTAATGGGCAGAACATGTTTGCAATGTGTTTAGCTGCCATCAATATTAATGTACTAATTTGAGGAGCAATAAATTGATAGAGTGTGGCTTTATAATACATAAAAATTGCATCAGCTTCAGAGTGGTAATGGAAAATTCCTCCACGAATAAAAGTAATTGGGGAAGGGGCTTTTCCTAAAGTCATTTTATTCAACACTTCGAATATTCAATGCTGTACAAGATCAGTCTTGCTGCCTTCCCTTAGGATCTCAGTGGGACAAAAACTTAGGGCTGTTATGATGTAATAAAAATATTAAAAGTAAAAGTGAATAAATTCTCTTTGCTTTTTAGAAAAGATGATGAGAAGTGGTTGCCTTCTGTAAAGACCAAGTTAGAAATAAATAAACTATATTTATCTCCAGCTTTATTAATCTGAGAAAATGATCAAATAATGTCCTAAAAAAGAGCAAACAGTGCATTAAAACAAGTATATATCTATTTATCCATCTATCCTTTACTCTCACCTCCAGTCAAAAGAAAATGTTGGAACATCTCAGTGAACGGTCACTTTGGTTGTATCTATATCGGTAAATTAAATATTACACTTCTGTGCACTGTATGTGATTGTCTACGCTGTTGTTAGAAGTGTCCCTGGCCCATTTTTGGTCTGAACCAACTGGTACACTCCCAAATAATTTCTTTTTGTTGCTGATCATTAGCATGGGTTAAAGACCCAACAGGTAGTTGGAAGGTGGCCATCCTCTTCTTAGGGCTGTGTGGATTAACAGCTTGAATGTGAGCCATGCAGTGCTGTTTTGCCTCTGTGACTGAACAGTCCCAAGGATTTGTTTAATTTTTAGCTGCAAACACAGCCATCAAAAACTTCTGTGACTAAGTCATTTAAGAGCCAGGAAAAACTGCCATAATTATTTACTTAAGCTGGAAAGAATATATATGCTGTAGCAAACTGACAAACCTATTTAAAAGAAAAAGAGTTGTGAAGAGATTAATGCACCAAACCATGTTTAAATGTGTATACAAAATAGGCAGCAGGCAGATTCATTTTCATGTATGCTAGCACATGTCACTCATGACTGGTAACACTTCTTCTATTCCAGGCTCTTGAACAGGTGGCCAGTTGTAAAAAATGTCACTTTGATTAGATAAAAAGGGCCCACAGAGGGCTCACCTAAACAACCCAGTACCAGTGGATTCACTCTCTGAATTAAAGTATCGCCATTGTGCGGTGCAGAAAAAAATCTATTAATATATATTAGTATACACTTCTCATATCTTTTGATTTATTTGCCCTTCCACCACTCCTGCTGTGTCAGGGCTGAGGCCAAATCCAGCAAACCAGCCTGACAGAGCAGGGATGTGGCACCCGCCACCTGCTGAAATAAAGATGTAGAGAGACGAATGACAACAGCATGCTGGAAAACAATGTAGCCCATGGCTCCTCATTATCCTCATATCCGTAACTCTACATCCTGAACTGGGAGGGGGGGCATGCCTTAGGGTACCTCCTTACATATCCTGAGGTAAGAAATATCCAGCTAAGACTGAGAGGGAAATGCTGCAGAGTGCCAGTATTGAGAACCGCTCTGCCAATCCAGGAGGTGAGCAGCTTTGCAGTTCATTTTTCCTCTTGGGTCTCTTTTGAAAGGCACGACTGTATGAATGCAGAGTTTTTTCTCAATTTGGGACAGGCCACAGCTATGCCTTAAAAAGCTGTGGTTATGATGAAGATGAGGAGGAAGGTGGTGATGGAGCAGAGGGCCCTGCAGTGTGAAGAGGGAAGAGGAAAATGTAAAATACATCTTAGCCATGAAAAAGGAAGCCTGGGAAAAGAGGTAGCAAACAGTGTGGAGGCTTTTGAAGGAATCTGTGAGAACTGTGTGCCCATCCTGCATCACTTCTCTGGATGCTGCTATCACTATGAATTTCCTACTTCACGAACCTGTCACACCCACAACAGGCTTTAGCTCACCTTTACCAGTTATCTTTCACTAATACTAATATTAATATTGCAGTAACCCGTGGGCACGATTTTCCTAATTCAGGATCCTGATATATTTGGTGGGATTTTTTTAGAGAAAACAGCAGAGCCTGCCCCAAGCAGCTGCTAGGATCTGGGTTTGTGTCTTCCCCATCACTCTTTTTGTTTCCAAGGCACAAGGCAGCAGTGATTTGCAGATGTCTCAACACAACTCTTATCTTCACGGGACCTGATGTCTCCTAAGTTTTCGGTTCACCAGGGCACCCCATCATGCTCACAGTGGCTCCGTGTGCTCTTGGAGGGGAAACAGCACTTTCTGCAGTCTGGGACACAATTATGCTGGGGGAGGAGGGATAAAAAAGCAATGCAGTCAGCAGCAGGGTGGGGTTTCAAACCCCTAAAGAAAGTGGATTCTTTTTCTCTTTCTTTCTTTAACTGCTTTCTCATTTACATTTAGAAAAATGACATATAGTAATTAGATTCCCCACTCTGCCAAAACTTTAAATAGGATCCTCTAAAAATAACCTTTAAAATTTCAGGGTTTTGTTCCCCCCACCCCCCGCAACCACGGCCACGCCCCAGGAAGTGAACAATATAACTAGTCTGCTTTTTTAACACTTTTTTAACAATAGTCATTCAGAAATGCAGGCTGGATGCTGACAGGTTTCAACTAACAAAGAATGTTTCGGAGCCTATTGTGGCACTTTCTGTCTCTTAGTTTCTCCCCCTCCACATCTCCCTTTTGCCTCTTCCTTTCACTCACCATTGACAACATATGCATTCGTAATTGAAGAAATTCTATTCTTAACAACTTACAGGTGTATGAGTTGTCGCTCTTGTCGGTGGTACGGCTGCTATTTCCACAAACTAAACACATTTGACTGCTAATTTCCCATTGAAAGACACTGGAAGGTTCCTGAAATTAATGGTGTAAGACAAGTTTACAAACTGGTAGCCTCTGATGTGAAAATTAGTATGTCTGCTTTGCAGAGGCTAAGTGCAGGAGGTTGGAATAACAGTGAGCAGCCTGAATACTCATAAAGCTCCTCAACAAGGAAAAAATAAAAAGGAAAATAAAAAATTGCCTGTATTTCAGAAACTTGGAAATGGCAAGAGAGAGAAGGAAACTATCAGAGTATGTATAAGAAGGGAGAGGGGGAAAGCAGGCATGTTCACCCTAAAAGGAAATTGCAGGACTTTTCAAGCAGAAAACTCTATTTTACTCTGAGAAATCAACAGCTTTGTTAAGGAGCTGCTCTTGGCATCTTCCTCCAGTATAGCACACACTGAGCTCTGAGTAATGTTTGTGGGAAATTGTGGGGATTTTTAAGCCAGTAAGTCACAGCACACAACTTCAGTTACTTAAGAAGCAAAATTACCAGAAGAAGAAATTCTTAAAACCATGAAAGTTGAATCTTTTCTTCCGTCCATGTAAATCGTGAATAATTCTGATAAAGCCAATGGAATATCCTGCCAGAGTAAAACAAGGCAACGTGAGAAGCAGTTGCCCTGTTTATTTCTAGTGATAAAAGAATAGTCCTGGTCAGTGATATCCTCAGGAGCAACAATACAGTCCAGATATGCAGGCAACCATTACGGTTGTCATCTAAAATGGCTCTGAAATAGCGACTGTCTTTAGCACAGTGTGTCACAGGAAGTCGTGAAAGTCCTTGGCCATGCCCAGATTCTTCTAATTTTCTCTAGAAATCTCTGCTAATATTTCCTCAAGGTAAATGGTAAGAAAAAACTGGATTCTGTACTTTAGTATTTTTCTCCTACCGAGATCCTTGATGAAAGGATACAAAACACAATCTATTCTATTTTATTTTGTTCTATTCTATTTCTTACACCAGAAACAACCCATATTATCTGAGAGGATTATTTTGTATTTTTGTTTTGAAATGATGCTATCTTTAGTCACAGATAATATCTCTTGGTGTAGACTGTGTTTTCTCGTTGAGAGTAGGTCTAAATGCATTTTTCAAATTTTGCAGGTTTTGTTTTTTCTTTAATTGAGATAAAGCCATGTTAAAATAAAAATAAATTAAGTTTAAATTGTCAAGTTTTTCAATATGAATCACATTAAACATATTTTTGCCCACTTGAAGGAAATTACAGTTTATTCTTACTGTTATGAGGCACCTGTAGGACTTCCAGACTATGAAAACATTGGGAAATAATTATAGCAATTAATATGTGTTACCCAAAAGTTTTTATGTCATGGTCGGAAAAGTAATTATTATTTCACTGTCCTTCTGGATGACCTGCCCATCACCAGACTTTTCTACAAGTTATAGGCTGCATTGACATCCCAAACACAGATGACTACTATTTTATATCCTACGTTTATATTTTGCATCTCTGTAGAAACAACAAATAAAAAAAAAATACCACCAAGATTTGTCCAGCTGCCCTCCAATGTATCCACTTCAAAAATACAATATACGAAGCTGTCTTTCTACCACTCAGAGCAACTTTAAGTAAGTGGTCTTGGGACAGAATAATTCCCTATCCTGTTAAAACTTCAAAGTAAGCATAAGCAGGAGTAGAATGTTAATGCCTGTGTTGAAATTTCATCAGGAAGCAAGGGATGAACTCAGGCTCTTTGGCGAAGTACCATAAGAGCTTTTATAACAATGAATGATCAGTACTCTTCTATGTGGACTTATCTTAAAAGAGCTTTAAATAGTAACATATACTGTTTTTCAGAAGACGTGTTTTCTTGCTTATATGTAAGTACTTCCACCCATCACTCATCCTTTTTGTCAACAGCAGTGACCATAAAGTGAAATATATAGATTAAAATACTTGAAATGAGTGTGGGTTTTCTTCTGCTTTTTTTCTAGTAAACTGAGACAAGAGAGATCAACTGAGAAATACATGTCCTGTACACCAAGAACTGATTTAATAAGCAACCTCTCCCTGGTAGTGGGCGATTAAACTAAATTGCTAGTCTAAACTTTTCTATGCTGCATTTCAAATGTCAACACATTACATTGCTATTCCTCTTAATTTCTCACAAAGAAAATGCAAAATGAATTCATTATGCTGGAGTAAGTGGAAAAAATGATGAGTTTCTCCAGAAGAGTAGGCAATGGGGAGAGATTGGGCAAGGCGATTATATTGAGATATTTGAATAGCTGGCCATTAGCAAGAGGATCCCCATTACTTTGCTGATAATTATATCCTCTTCACTATGACTTCCCAGTGGAATAATACAATGTTCCCAGTGCAGGAGATAATGAAAAATACCATTCAGGTGGTACATATAAGCCAAGAGTATAGTGTTGTATTTCTTCCCTTCCCCCATCATGTAGATTGCAATAGCGCACACCTACGCGATATATTAATGCGTGTTTGGTTGTTCAGGGCTGTGTACAGGGCAAATAAATGTATCTTGAAAATGGAGCTGGCAGTGGAATATCATTCTCCTACTGTAATTATCTCCTGTATTTAGTGGGCCTGGTGTATTGCTGAGTACATTTTTGTTAGCTATTATGTAAATGACTTTCAAAGCCCACCACACTGTAATAATAAGGACTTTGGAAGGGATCTTGTAGAGAGGGANCAGCAATCAAGGAAAATGAAACAAACAAACAAAAAAGGAAAGAAGGAAGGAAAATACAGCACAAGAAGACACCCACTCATTTACAGTAACTATTTTCTTCCAAGTAATAGATAAATTCTCTCATGTGTTATTGCTGCCTTATCACTTCTTGGCATTTTTATTGCTCTTCTATTTTCAGTTTGGGGGAATCTAGCTGCATACTGTATATCTGTCTCAGATTCATTAATTTTCACAGAAAACTCAATTTACATCGAAATACTTTGCTGTTTGGTTGTGGCTTTACATATCTTGGGGTCTCATGGCTTGCATGAGAACTTTGTCTTCAAATTATTTACAAGAGTGGAGAAAAGCAAGGCCACTGAAATTGCTCAAGTTTGAATACTGTAAAAGGCAATGAAACTGTTCCACCTATGAAAGGGCTATTTTGGACAACTCCTGTCATCGTTTTGTTTTGATTTGGCTTTGCTGTGTTCTAGTATTTAATAGGAACCACAAATGTATGTAGATGAAATTCAATAATGACCTGCGATAACCAACTTTTCATTGTATGTGTTCTCATTAAAAAAATAAAAAGATATTTTGAAACAGAGTCGTACAAGAACATTTTTTTTAAATGATATGCACATAGAAGTATTCACTCAAATGCTATTGATGAATCTGATGAAGGAGGCTGCTAAATATTTTGCGGTTGGATTTCTATTGTTACTTATTGTACACACACTCTGGCATAAATCGGAATTGTTTTACTGAAAGGAGAATAAATAAATGTTTATTTTTTCTTTTTTTGTTTGGCTGTTTTTTTGTCCAATTTTCTTTCCACAAAGGATGTGAAAGTGAGAGAGAAGCTCCTGGATGTCCCTTTGCATGTGAGTATCTGTGTTGATAAAACTTGCAGAGGGGATGAATATCTGAAGTTTCAGTTGGCACTGTCAGATGTCTTGAGTGTCCAGAATACATGAAAATCACGCCCTTTGGAACAGAAGCTGAAATGAGGACATGAATCATATCGTTTACACAATAAATCTGGAGAAATGTAGCTGCCAAATGTAACAACATGATAGCATTTTTGCAAATAAGTAGTTGTGTGAGCACCTGCAATGAGTTGGTCCTGTTTCCTGTAGTTTAGTGTTTTGACTTTCCCTACTTTTGTTCTCTCTCTTGTGACATTTCTCATCTTCCTTTTCCTTCTGTAATTACTTTTCCTCTATTTTTTTATCTTCAATTTTCTTCCTCGTAGTAGCCTTTTTTTTTATTTTTATTTTTTTTTTAAGAAAAAATATTTCTTTTCCTCACTCTTTCATTGAAAGAAAAACTTTGAGAACATTGTGAGCACTCACTGTGCTTTTACTGATACTTTTTTCTTAGGGATTACTAATTGTATACACAGTTTGTATAGACACTCTGTATATGAATTGAGAACTTGGAATCTCAAGTTAAAATGATTGCTTGCTTCCACATTTCTTCCTCTGGCAACTTGTTCACATGAGATGAAAAATAACCAGAAAATTGTAATACTTGACTATGCTTGTGATCCTTAATCTGCCCCCTTATATCGAGGACAGGGAACTTTAGAATAAGGATTCTTGAGTAAATAGGCCAAAGCAATATGTTTTCTTATGTTTCCCATGTTTATACAGAATGCGTGATCTGAAAATGTAAGTGTTGTGCAAAGAACCTTTAAGCTAATTGGTAACCTTGGTCATAACTAAACAGTTGAAAAAGCTTGTGGCTTCTTGGAAAGAGTGAGCTTTTCTATCTGTCATGCATATTAAAATTAATATGCACGTATGTCCTCCAAATAGTATCAGGTTTTGGTGAGAACACACAGAAAGAAAATCTGTTTCCACATGTTATGTATAAATAAGATGGATGGATTTGATGGTTAGAAAGATTAGATAAAATGTTATTTCATAAGGGTTTTTATTTTTATTTTATTAATACTTACTTAAATTCATGCTTAATGTTTCATTTAATTAGTGTTCTGCCTAATGTTATTTCAATTAGTTTGGAGGAGGTTTTGTGTTTTATGTAACACAGCTTGAAAACCTTGGACAGAATCATGGAAATGGAATAAATCTGTTAACGTCGATCTAATTGTGCAATCAACTCAGTGGTCTTGAAAATCAATCAATACAAAACATGTTTTACATATTTCAATATGAATTTCCTCCTGTCACTCAGCAATGGTTACTCACCATCAAAATGTATGTTTTCAACAAAAAATCATGAACTTGAAGACTGGAATCTTATTCTGCAATCTGTGTTGAAGAAATAATTTTAGCTTGCCTTACAAATGACCTAGAGAGGCCTCCTACTGAAAAGTGATGGTTTTCATTCTCAATCTTCAGTCAAATTTTAGCATCCTTCCTGAGGGAGCCAGCTGTCACTTGGTTAAGGGTTTGGAAATCTAGGCACTAGCCTACTTTTATTTCATCAAGAAAATTCAGACACTCTGGACACTTCCAAATAGCTATTAGAGACAATGTTAGCCTCTACTTGGTCATTAAGGCTGGGATTCGTCTGACTAAATGTAGAAAAACGTGGGATATCCACATGTATTTTTATCTTGTCACTGCAGCCAATGAGGGAAACAAGGTCATGACTCATCCTTAAGAAAATGTTCACAATAAATCAGATGCATTACTGTTTCTCTCCCTAGACTGATTTATTGTGAACATTTTTTTAAGGATGTTGATGGAGCCTACATGGTTGGCTCAGAGGTAGATATCCAGTGTAGATATATAAAAGTAATGAGGATGAATCACAACAAAGATATTTGTCCTTTTTTCCATGAGTTCTGAGCCTTAAAACCAGGACAGCAACAAATCTCACAGTGGTGGCCTTGTGCCTCATTTTAGTGCTTCCAGCAGCCTTGGGATCTGACTAGACAACTCAAGCTGTAGAATGTCAGGGTATGTGCTAGCACCACACTGGGCAGATGAGATCATAAGCACTGCTGAATTTGGCCTATGCTATTTGATAAAACACATAAATTAACATAGGTATCAAATAGTTTAAGAAAATGTCTCTAAATCTGTTCGTCCCAGCATCAGACACTCTAAAATACAACCATAGGTTATGAGGTTACTTTAACGGTTGTTTTAAGGGCTCTAACTGTGTAATTTAATAACTAAGTGTTGTGGTTTAACCTCAGCTGGCAACTAAGCAACATGCAGCCGCTCACTCACCCCTCCCTCAGTGGGATGAAAGAGAGAATCAGAAGAGTGAAAATGAGAAATCTCATGGGTTGAGGTAAATATAGTTTAATAAGTAAAGCAAAAGCCACATGTGTAAACAAAGCAAAGCAAAGAATTCATTTACTGCTTCCCGCGGGCAGGCAGATATTCGGCCATCCTCAGGAAATCTGGGCTCCGTCACGTGTAACATTTGCTTGGGAAGACAAACACCATCACTCTCAACATCCCTCTTCTCCCAAAATATATACTGAGCATGATGTCTTATGGTATTGAACACCCCTTTGTCCAGTTTGGGTCAGCTGTCCTGGCTGTGCCTCCTCACAAGCTTCTTGTGCACCTGGCATGACATAAGAATCTAAAAAGTCTTTGACGACTTAGACACAATTAGAACATCAGTGTGTTATCAACATTACTCTCATACTAAATATAAAACACAGCACCTTACCTGCTACTAGGAAAAAAAATAAACTTTATGCTAGGTGAAACCAGGACATTAAGATTATTTTAATTCTGTTATTCATTCTGCTAAACTGCCACGATTCTGATTATTTTTCAAATCATGATAAACCTCACTGAAGGCAAAAAGGTTTCACCACTTATCTCAAGTTTTAGTGTGCCTTTTACTTGTATGTATTATGATAAAATATAGAAAACTATTGCAGCCAAAATGTCTTACCCACATAGGGTGATGAGAAAAATATTGTTACTAAATTTTGTCACTAATAGAAGCTACTCTTTGTCATGAGCAGATATTCTTGGTTTTGTTTGTTTGATTGTTTTTTCTCTTATCATCTTCTGAGAGAGAAACCTGTGAGTGCAATAAAAATTTTGGTCTAACAGTGTATGACACAGTTCAGGAATGAACAAAATAAACCAAATTGTTCAGCATTTTAATTACAGATTTTCATTCTGGAAGCTTAGATATCCTTGAGTATACGATATTCATGATAAGGCTTAACATTTTGTATGTGTCATGGTATTCTACTTAAGCACTGAGACTGTGGCAGCCTGCATTATTAAGATGCGTAGTACTGGCTAGCAGCTAAGAGATATACAGGCTTTCTGAGTTCTCCAAGCTTACTGCCTGAGAACAAGAACATTTGGCTGTTTACATCAGTACTTTTGGTACCAATTTAATAATCTAATCCTTCCCAAATGCATTTGTGTTAGAATGTTTTTATTCATGAATTCAGATTAATTTATTTCTGTTACTACTTGAAGTGGGATCCATAAAACATTTCCACAGTCTAGTATTGTGCGGTACGTTATCTTTCACACAATGGAGAACTTTCTTCACAGCCATGTCTGCCTGGCCTTTAATGGTTTCACAGACAACAAGACCCAGGGAGCTCAAACACAACCGAAGTCAAATTTGTACCTTGTAAGTGATCTAATATCCATGACTAGATGATATACTAATAATCAAAGTGTCGATTTTCTCTTCTTTTGTCTGATTTTCTCTTTAGAATTTCCTTTAAAGAATTTTGGTCTCCATGAGCAAATGTGCCTCTGTGGAGACATCAAGCACACATCAAGTGAAGACTGAGGAAAGCATTCTTCAGATTGCCAGTCAGCTTGTCTGGCACTGAATTTCTTCATGAGCTTTTCAAATACAGCTCTGCAAAATACAAAAGGAAAACAATTCAAATCTGATTCTTGACTCTTTGGACAGTGTTGGTGACAAAAGGGTGGAAAATGGTGTGGCTTTTAAATTTCTTTGCAGTTCTCTTGATATTGCAGTTCATTTATTTTGTCAATGATTGACAGACTGATTTCATAGCGCCCAGAAGCACTTATAGATATAAAGAGCCTGGCTCAGAATGCAGACACTGTAAATATTCAAGTTTTTATATGAATGATTTCTGGACAGAATATGATTGAATTCAATGAGGTTCAGTCAAGGTCAAATCATTCAATCATGTGGGTTCCTCATAAGAGTATGTCATGACACAAGTAACCACCACAGAAGGAAAAAAAAGTATGACAGACCAGATGGGAGACCAGTTAATGAACAATAATGGCTACACAGTGATGAAGGGATTATACTCTGTATAAGACCAATTAACGTAAAATATATTTTATTTATTTTCAATAAATGATAACTAAACAAGACAATAAGAACAAGAAGATGTTCTTAATTACTTGTACATATGCATGTTCTTGGTTTTGAGCACTTTAAGTGGTTTCTCTAGGCAACTCAGGATTTCTGATAGAGTACTATACGAAATCAAAACATCACTACTGAGATATCTACTTTTGTTAGTAGGTAATCCCTTCCATCAGGGACTGGTTTTCACAGCAAGGAATTTCTTCACTGAAGGCAAATATGACCTATTCTTTACTAGACTGTTCTGATGCCAGAACTCTTTCTGAAGAAGAAAGAAGCCAATTCTGTCTCTAAAAAAACCCACTTCAGATGCCACTCAGAAACCATTTGGTGTCCATATGGAATTGTGGCTAAGATTTATCCATATGAAACTATACTTCAAAAAAGACATTCTCCTGCGGGAAGAAATGCATATATAGTTTACCAACAACAACAACAACAACAAAAAACAAACAAACAAACAAAACCAAAAATAAATTAAAAAAAACACAAAAAACACACAAAAAAACCACAAAAAAACCCAAAAAACAACCAACCAACCAAACAAACAAAAAGAACCCAGTGATTTCCTGTTTTACAGAGAACCCAATTCTTTGTTAAAAGAATGTGTTCTACTTCATCTAACTCCCTTATATCCTCTGTTAACCATTTTCCCTGCTGCAGTTTAAATCCATTATATCTAATCATTACATCTTTATCCCTCCTTGAAGATGTAGAATAATTAGTCTATCTTCCCTTGCTTATGTACCTTTGTTTGTCTACATTTTATAGACAGTTGCAATCTCTCAGCTAAAATGCTTGTCTCTTTCTTTAAAACATGTTCATCTTTTTTATTTTGTTATGTTCCTTTGTTTGTTTTGTTTTGTTTTGTTTTTTCCTCCTTATGTTTTCTTTACTGCTTTCACAGTAAAAACATGAAATCTGTACCGGGAACTAAATAATTCCATTCTAGATTTCCTTCTTGGGGCAGGGTGGGAAATAGAAGTGAGACTTTTCTATTTTGTACATTCCAGCAGCTCTAAAAAAATACTTTTGAGAGATGATGGGGGCATGGGACTGAAGCATGGTAACTTTATGTTACTTATTCCCCCTGTAGAGACCCGACTGCCAAAAGACCCTTCCCACAGAACCATATACAGTGGTGGTCTCGCTGCAGGCTACTGTGGGGAGAGATTAAGCTTTTGCATCTGTAATGTTACAGTTCCTGGGAGGCTCCTGCACTGCTGTTTTGGTAAAGAGATTTACAGAGGCACTTGGCGAATTTTAGTCATTTTGTTATCAGTCTGTAACCACAGAAATGTGCATGTGGAGACCACTGCCATCTTAGGCACTGCTGCAGTTTTTACAAATAATTTTACTTGCATGCCTTGTGTCTTACTTTATATCAAACATTTTGTTAGGAAGAAATAAGGCAAGTTACGTACAGAAACAGACAGAGCCCTAGTGCAGCTTTTTTTCTGGTCAGGCAATGCAGAACATCACAAGAGTGAGGTAGAGGGACAAGGTAGGGACTCCATAGGAGAAGGTGATCACTTGGTAGTGTAAGGTTTCCATACCTGAGAATACACAGTCCTTTGCATCCTCCTTTAGAGCCATAGAAATCTCACGAAGAAAGAGCTATGACTTAATAATGGATATTTTAATGTTGATGCCCTCAAGAGACTCTAAGTGCCTGTTGTCCCTAAGTTATATTCTGGCCAAAACTGTCTCCCAGCCACTTCAAGGTTGTAAAGAATGAAGGTTCATGAACTGCGAATGAATGACAAGGCTATCACCTTGTTATCAGTGTAAAAATTCATATCACTCCAGATTCTTGTTCCGAGAGCAAAATGACAAAAGTGGCTTCTGTTTGATTAAGCAGAAGGTAGAACTGGGTGTCCAGTTGCTGTCTCTCAGGATTAACAGTACTCCTCTTCAACATTTCTGGATTCTTGTGTGCTAAATTGATTTTTTCTTGGCTTTTCAATTTTATGTTGTTTAAGTGTGTTTGAAATACCCTTTCCTTCTGTCTTTCATACCACTTGCTTTAAGCTGTACTTTTTTTTTTTTCTTCTGAATTTAGACAGTTATATACCTCTGAATTTCTTGTGTTTTTATATACTGCTTATATTTAGTTAACAGTAGGTGCTATTACGATCATATCCCAGCTACATTTTGAAACTAAGGGTGAGGTGCTGGTAAAATTGCAGTTAATGGCAAAATGCTTTTCTATTTCAAATTAAAGGTCTTTCTATTATTTCTCTTCTTCTTTTTGTCATTCTTTTATCATTTCTTTCGTACTCCAAAAAAATTCCTCACTGCTCCCCTGAATAGTGAAAACCGGGGCTGCCAATAGTGGACATAATTGTTGTGCTTCTTATGTAACCGTAACTCTACCGACTTTACAGTGCTGCTCTTCATTTTCCTGAAGGGAAAGGAGAACAGACCATTATTCAAGCCACAGATATACTACATTTAAATCAAGTGATACTGCCACCGGTGGGTTTGTGTGCATCATCTTTCTACAATGGTGTCTCAGTTCTTCTCTCACAACATGTAGTAAGTAGACATCTATTAAAATAGGCAAATCACCAATCAGTTGCACCTTTTAATAGATTTTAAAGACCCTCCTGTTCAAAGATTGAGCCCTCTGTTTCAAAAGTCTCTGCAATATAATGTAACTTAACTCACAATTGAAGAAACTCTTCATATAGGATTAAGTTCATTTGCAATCTGACATTATTCAGACAGGATTGCTATATTATGCAGAGTATAATTACAAAATACTGTCCCTGTAATACTGTGCTTTTGTATGTATGCAGATTGTTAAACATGGTTAATCTTAAAATCATTGCACATACACTGCAGTCAACAGGGTCTCAGCTTTTGTGCGTCTGTATAACAACATTACAATTAGTGGAGTTGAGGTCCTGGCCTTATTTCTACTCCGTTATTGTGCTGTTGTATACAAAGGATGAAATCTGTGTCTCCATTACATCCTGCAACACTTGAGTAATTCTTCAGAAATCAAAGGTGAATCTTGGATTCACACTGCTTTTTTCTGACTCAGCATTTGAATAGCGTTAGAGTGATAATATCTTTCTCTTTGTTGAAGTTCTGCAGAAAGTCTCAAACCACAGATAAAGGTTGCAAAATCTGAGTCAGAACCCAAAGGATTCAAAACTCTTAGGAAGTCAGAACTATCCTTTCGGTTTCATGAAACATTCTCAAAAAACAGGAACAAACAAGAGATTTCCCTTCACTCGTGACTGAACCATAATTATACATCTAAAATAGAGAGCTTCATATTGATACAGATCTACTGAAAATTAGGACACATCTTCTTAACATCTAGAGACCTTCTGAGTTAGAGATGGTCATCGAGTGTCTAATGATACTCAACTCACTGGAACCAGAAAAGGTGGGAATCACCTTGTGTTAACATGTTAGCCTCATAATGCTCATGTGCTAAGATTAATATAAAACCCTATTATCTATTTATTATTTGCATCACTGTAGCCTTGTCCAGCAAGTGTTCTTTTAAAATTTAAAATTATTTTTGTAAATACAAGGAATGATATTATAAGCATATTATAAGCATAAAAAGGCTGAACATAGGCTCAAGGACACTATGAGTTTCAGTTTCACTGAAAATCATAAATCCAAACTGTCTTTAAACTAAATGAATTACACTATTTCTAAATTCTGAGAGAAGAATCCTACCTGCGCGTGCATGATCTCCAGCCACAAATGCTTCATTACAAAAAAAGCAAATGATAAGCCTCTTCTGTACTACACACAAATCCAGAAAGTGCTATACAAACTCCACAAATAGATGTGAAGATTGCACAGAGCTTATCCCTTTGCCCAGCACTAAAAACAACCACAACCTCAAATAAAACTGCAGCTTGCAACCCATTTGAAATATTATTCAGTTAAGCTCTATTTATTACCATCAAAAATAGCGCACACAGGGACAGCCAAAACATTCCTGTTTCACAAAGCACAACTGAGATCAGCTGACTGGAACTCACACTTATGTTCATCGAAGGGCCATATTCTCATTTTGTGCTCCTTGTTTCTATTTAGAGTTAATGGTAAATGTCTTTTCCTTATCAACTGTCAAATTGTCAGAACACACTTTGTATGTTCAAGGCTGGAGGATTCGGGGGGTGTCGGAGGGAGGGGGAGGACCATCTGCTTTGTTGACAGAAGTTTACTCCCAATATTTTATACTGAGTAATTATTCAAGGTCCCTTGTATTTTGTGTCTCCCAGAGAGGAGGTATTAAAAATGTCCACTATTAAATGCTTTTCACATAGAAAGCAGGATTTTATGACCCTGTAACTGCAGGATCAGTGGTTTTATGCTCTTTAGCCTCTGTGATAATGTGTGCCTGGTTCCCTCATGCAGGCCATGCTGTGGTTAGTGTTGATTCAGTAAACAACATTTTGTTTCATCTCCACGGATATTAGGTCTATAGAGGACAGATTGCATTTACTGATAGTGCCTCATGGTCTTAAAGCACACTTGACTAATTCTAGCTATCAGTTGTTGTTTGCTGTATTTTAAACAAGGGCAGAAATTTTTAAAGATAGATAAAGTAAAAGAAAAAAGAGGAGAGGAGAAGAAGGGAAGGGAGGGGAAGGGAAGGGAAATTTCCAATAGTATTAAAAAATGAAATTTAGGAAAACAAATACCTCAAACCCTGCCTAGGTGATTGCATAAGGNCAAAAAACCCAAAACAAACAAAATTATCTACTCAAGTATCCTGTTGACCAATGAATACTTGTATTTTCTATTTTCTTTAATAGAAACTGTATGGTTTGTTGATTTCCTCTTGTCCACTCTTCATTATCAGAGGCCAAGTTAATTATTCATGTCGTATCTTAATACATTATTTTCCCTCATTTTGGCTAACTCATTTTGATACCTGAAATCTTATCAGATCCCTTGATTGAATAGCCTTGTTAAGAAGTTTACATAAGAGATCGATATGTGAAGTAAAATTGCCTGATGACATTGCTGCCTGTAAGAACAAAGGATTGGCCTCAGTCAGAAGGTATTGACTCCCTCTCAAGGCTCTGTTCATGTTTTCTCTGAGTATTCCAAGCAGGAGAGTTTTCCATGGGAAAAACTTATGGCAAATTCGGATCTTAACTGTGTTGTCTACCTAAGTGTAATGACAGCACACAGGGAGATGGGATATCTGTCCCTTCCCACTGCTGACAAGGAAGTCAACCAGTGGCAGAGGAGAAAAAGTCATGAGCCAATCCTAATCACCAAAGGGACACTCCCAAAACACGCCAACTGCATTCCCAGAAGTTCGTTAGGCAATACCACTTCTTAAAGAACATGCTGAAGTTATGTTTTTGTGATACCATCAGCATTACCATGCCAGGAAAAAATAGAACTTGACACACAATAATTCACATTGAAAAATCAATGTAAGATGGTGCAGCAGTTCATTTCTGCATAAAGATCTTAGCAGTCTATGATGAAGATAGCTTTTCCATCCTCACACCATCTACTTTCCTACAGAGGAATTACTTAGAGACCAACGTCAGTACTCAGTGCCAAGACTCAGACTTAAGTCTTCTATGAGTAAAAGTCTTAAATCTTAATATGGAGTTACCAGCTTGACCTCCTTTTTCATTTTGAGACCTGTACCATGCACGTCTGTCCTGTCTTAGAAGCTGACTGCCTCAACACAGGATTCAAATGCCATTCTCCAGAAACCTCACAACATCTGACAATTGTTTGAAGTTTGCTAAGGTATTCTTCTCAGAAATCGTCCTCTAAAGTTGTTTTCCTGTCCCTTCCTAACCAGGTTGTTTTATTTTGCTTGGTTGGTTGGTTTTGTTAACTCCTACATTGCATTGTCTAGTCTGCTTCCAGGCATCAAAGACACCATTTTTGGTGGCCATCTCTCCATTTATAAAATTATATTTTTACCACTGTCTTTGGTTTTCAGATCTGTTTAGGAATATCCACTGTGTCAAATCCTGACCCCTGTAGAAAAAAACCCAGAAATGTCTGATTTCTGAGGTCGCATCATCCTCTTGTTCGAAGGTACACCTATTTGAATGGAAAATTATCTAAGTTAATTCTTACCCAGTGTTCCAGGTCACAGAAAGATTTGTACCTCTCTTGACAACAGAATGGCTGTCCACCCAAACACATCCAGTGATACAACACTTTAATAAAACAGAAGATAATTCATACGTCATGCTTGTTAACATTATCTGCATTGCCATAAGACACAATTAAAATAAACAAACAAAAAAAGATGGAATAGAGATGTTAAAAATGTTGAATACCATGAACAAGATGTCATTCATATTCAAGCTACCCAAGATCAGTTCTAACCCTGAATAATCTTTGTTGGAAGTAACATCTCTCAGTACCTGTCCTTCTATTTATGTACATACTTAGATAAAATCAGTAACACTCACCAGCTTCTCATGGTGGTAGCTAGCTATATGTTTTCCTCACCCACTCCTCTCCCCTCTCCACCCCTACCACGTAAGTCCTGCTGGGAAGATGCGCCAGCCAACTCCCTTGATGTGTCCTGCCCCAGAGATGGCAGCCAGATGGCCTGACATCTGCAGCAAGAAGAGCTGGCAGGTCGCCCTGAAATCTCCCACTCAAAGGAGCTGTTGTTATGTACTAAAGTCCTTATCCCTAGAAAGAGTTCTGTGAATAAAATACATAATACACAATAAAATACAATAAATCCTAAAGAAAAGGAAACCAAACAGTATTTTGAGACAGCTTACCACAGCCACAGAAGTGATTTTCCCCATGGGCAATATTTGTTACGGAAGCCCACCAGTCTGTAATAATTTGGTACTCAAACACAATATGTGCTGTAACGCACACTATGAATTGAAAGTTTTATGAACATCCATTAGAGGAGGCCATAGTGTACACAAATGGTAGAACAGAAGTGGATCAACCCAAAGAGGAACAGTTATAACTTATGTGTGCTGTATCACTTCTTGTGATCATGAGTTAAATATATTGTGCTAGAGTACATATTTTAGGAACTTTACTGAGAATTCAAATGCCTTTTCAAACAGAGGCTGGTTTGCACTGGTTTGCACTCTGTTATTAAAAGGTTAAGTGGAGGCACAAACAGATTGACAGAGTACTGAGGACGTTCCCTACTCTGGGTTAAAAAGAAAAAAAAAAAAGAAGGTTCCTAACAAAGTGCCCTTTTAATGTAATCTAAGTTTGAAGAACAGTTAGATGATTTAAACATTAAAATAATAAGAAAGAAAAGAGAGAAATAGAAAGAGTATGGAGAGTATAGATGAGAGAGCAAAAGGTGTATTTTAGTATCAATATGAATTTCCTGTGTATTGCAATCATTTTGAGAGAGATATACATGTATATATAAACATGCAAAACTCTAATTTTGAGCTCTGAAGGAGCTTTTTATTTCAGATTCAGATCAAAAGGCTCTCTGTGCACTCATTCTTAATGTAGAGCTCCCCAAAGGTGAAAAGCAAGTTCAAAGTTAATTTTGTTGCAAGACAGCTGTTTCTCTATTGCTAAATGCAGAGATAAAAAGCAAAGAATATCTGGTGAAATAAAGCACCACCAATATAAACCGCTCAAACTAATCCAGAGGTCAAATATGTTACATGCATATTTGTCACCTTTTAGTTGTCCAAAGCAATATCCACAAACTTGCCCATGTTTTCCCTTGTATACAGCTGGGCAATAGGCTGTAGCTATTTTATACAGCTACTGGCAGCATCTCTTGCCCAGAAGGCAGTGACAGACAGAGAGAGAGCAAAGAAATAACTTTCACAGTTTTTGTGTTTTCCCAGCTATCAATCAAATTCCCTCTGACATTGCTTCATTTATAGATTATTGCAAAAACACTGAAACAATGTGCAATGATAATGTTGTAAAGCTACAGAAATGAAATTGGTAGGAGTAACCCATTTCTCACTGTGTTCCCAAGCACCTCTCCACTCTGAATCCCCAGCATTGTTTAAGCTTCAGTTCTATATAAGAAAGCTAATCAAATGACACTCAGGAAAATTGACTTGGGTTTTCAATCTAGTTTCAGATCTCTATTGTACTTATTTCAAATAGCATTTGTTATTCTCTGCATATCCTTAGGAACATGCCCTGTCAAGAAATGCCATACAACTTCAAACCATGTTTTTTTCCCACCTCTATAACTTTTTATGTATTCCCTTTTTACATTTTATTACAGCATAACATCTAAAAATGAAATAAAGATTATAGGCAATGCTTCAGGACCTGTAGTTCTATGGCTTGCCCTGAATATCAAATGTTGTTGATAGGAACTTGCTGCTATACCACTGTAAATTACCAAAATCTCCCCACTGACCATCACTGTAATTATTTCTGTTTGGAAATGAAAGATTTGATCTGCAGAATGATTCTTCTTTTCTTTATATTTCCCACTCCCTTTTTTGTATATCTTTCCCCCATTCACCTGGACTGTGCATTTCGTCTCGATGGGGAATTTGAAGATTAAATCTGTATTTATTTGCCATAGTTATCTCTAGAAGTAAAAGAAAACAACAGACTACAGAGAAAAAAAAAAAAGGAAAGAAGAAAAAAACAGGAGAAAATGTGGAGGAGTGAGGGAAGAAAGGATGGGGAGAGGATATGCACAAAGAGTTATCCCAGCTACTAATTTAACAGTGCAAAAAATGAAATAAAACACAGAGTTAGTCACTCCCTTTTCATCTAGCACCTGGGGATGTTGGTAGGATTGCTACTGGAATTTAAAATGTCCTTCCACTGTGTGTCTACAACCCTTCATTGCTTAAATGTGTCAGAATCTGAGCAACAGGTCAAATTTTGTGTCAACATAAGGAGGGCTTGAGGAGTAAGTCATGATTCAAATGCAAACAAATGAGAAAAGACAAGCCAACGTGTCACCAAAGAAAAATCAGTGTCAAAGCATGAAATAGAAGTGCATGCTGTGGCTATATACAAGGGGAAGATTCAAGAGATTTCATGTAGAAACCAGGTTCAACTCCAAGGTCAGCGACAGAGTGGTACTAAATGGGTGTAATTTCTTTGTGCCATAGAAAAATGACAGGAAGGAAAACTAGAGTTTGTTATTGGTTTGTTTCCCTCTAGACTTTGGACTGAGATTCAGGTGTTGTGCAACTTCCATTTCCAAGACTGCTATTGACTCTTTTAGGAGACAGAGAAGTGCTGCCCTCTGTCTGGGCCTTGATTTTCTCCTGAGTAGTAGGAATAATAATGATCCTTTTTGTCCTAATTTCTTTAAGGGACGTCTTCCCTAGACAATGCAGGAAGTGCAGGAAGTGCATCTGCACAACTGGAAGATTATACAAGTGAAAATGATGGTGTGGTCCTATGCAGAGACAAAATCTGGAGCCTTGAAAACAATGCAGGAATGATAAAAGAGCATTATGCCAGGGTGCTAACTAGAGTTAGTAAGAAGCCTAATAAATCATCACACCAATGGGTCTAAGAAGCTTCTGAATTCAGAGCTTGTGGCTTCTCTGGGAGGTCCTCATAGGGATTTCTGTTTCACTGTGTTGTTTACAGATGTTTCAAAGCTGAGAATAATCTTGGCAGGTGCACCAAGGGGGTGTTTTTTGATTGTAAAATTATTATTTTTTTGTTTAATGCCACTTGTTGTTTGAACTAATTTATTCAAAAAAATCATGAAGATGAAGATTTTTAACAGAAATGTGCCAGATGCCTTTTAGTCACTGGCAAACTGAGGCAGTTAGCGGTCCATGAACAGTGTGAATTCTCTGCTGTTGTCAGGCATACACACACGAACACATATTTAATTTCCCTGAAACACAGCTGATTTTTTCTTTACTCTATTAAATGACAGAGAATTCAAAAATCAAACAAAATATTAGTAGAATATTAGAACAGTTGAATCATCAGTTTCTTTAGGTTATTGTAAATAAGGATAAATAGAAATACAATCACAAATATTTATAATTTTATATAATATCAGTTTATTGAGAAAACATGTATTCATTATACAGGCAGATAACTCATGCACATAAGATGCACATATACCTTTTGGTATGCACTTCAAATGAGGTTTTATATAATACACAGTAGAAATATATATGACCTGTTTACCATCTATCTTCCTTTTCTCCTTTTTAAGCATAGGGGCAATATTTGCTCCTTTCCATTTTTCAGAAACACCCATCCCAAAAATTCCAGAGAAAACTACTAGAAACTCTGAGACTGACTCATGGTTCTTTACATATCCTAACGTGAAATGCAACCAACATAAAAACCGGAACAAACATGGATGTACATATAGGTATACTTATCTAATGACCTCTGATTTTCACTGGTTTAGGATGAGTACCTGCCCATCATTCAATAACATCAATTTTGTTAGTCGCTTGAGGCAGCTGCATCTTATAACAAATAATCTAAAAAATTATGAAAAAAAGCCCTTCCTGGAGTTTTGTTGAAAAAACTCTGTTGCAGAGAGATCATGATCCTTTCTTGGCTCTCTTTTAGTATTAGTGTATTTTATAAGCTTTTGTAGTATAATTACATTTTATGCAGTGCTCCTTTTTCAATTTCTCTTTATATTCTAACCCTATTACCTTTGTAGACATTATAGAGTGCAGCTGTATGGTTAACACGTACCAAGACAGGACTATGCTACTGATGAAACAGACCACCAGGGTCTGCAGTCCTTCCTTACATTTCCACCCTTTCCCTTATATTGTCACTGATAATGGCGCAGCTGCTCAGTGAACCAGATCCACCTGTTGATCTGACAGAATAATCAGCAGTTTTTCTCAGGGGCTAGTTTGGATCAGCTCAAAAGGATTCACATGGAAAGCATAAGTGAAGTTAAAAAGAATGAGGGAAGGTTTGTCATATTTTCAATTCATCAATAGCACAGATAGAGATTGACATCAGCTGGCTTTGAAATTTCTTCTCATTTCCATTTTCTTCCTTTCTGTATTTAAGATCAGTAAAGGCATATTGATGTAGCTAATCTTTTCCCTTACTAGAGTTTCTACACTTCTTTCATATTAGTGTAACTTCTTCTTTTAATATTGCTTATTTAAAGAAATGCTGCCTTTTCTTTTATGACATATTATTGACCAATTATCTGAATTTATTGAAATACACCTTTCTGAAGCCTTATTTATGAATTCTTTTCTGTTCTTCTTTCTTAACTGTTATCAGCTCTATCTTTTTGTGGTGTTATTTGTCTTACAGAAGGTTAATCGGTTCCTCATTTTGGATGGGAGAATTCAATTAAGAACCTTTGCATAGAAATGAATTATCCTCAGCATGGCTATGGAATGGTGGAGGTTTCATTCCACCACAAAGGCTGGTTGATATGCGTGTCCATGACTGTCTATTATGGAAACCAGTTGAGGCTCAGGTTTATCTTCCTTGAACTTTTTAAAATTTGTTTGTGTATGGCTTAGCTAATCAACCAAGGCTTCTTCTATATTCAGTGGTTAGAAACAGGCACTTTCAGATGGAAGTATCTGTTCAGGCAAAGTTCCTACTTGAGGTGTCTGATTGACTATTGGACTCTTTAGGGGTTGAGAATGAATACTTCAGATGTCTAACTTTTAGACATTCTGTAGCTGGCTGAAGTAAATCCTGTTTTTTTATGAATCAAAACCTTTCAAAACCATAGTGAAATGAGCTCTAAATTTGAAATCTGAATTTAATCTCCTAAAAGCTATGGACTTCAATCCACAGAAAAAAATTAAGAAACTGTATAAATATTCTTTTGCATCCTACTGTAAGGAACTTTTGGACTGAAAGTAAGTAATCTGCACATGAAACAAATCACCTTGTCTTTTTAATAATGTCTCACAACTGTGTTCCCTCAGATCAACTATACTATTATACAGTGTTCTCTTGAACCATGTATGTTATGGATTCTAGAAGATGATGCTGAAATGACATCTGTCTGATAAATGTTGTTCTTTAATATATAACCTGCAGTTATTTCACCCTGTTTTATATAATCAGGAAGAGACAGTGGCCATGAAAATGTGCAAACAGCTTATTGTTTTGGCTGGGTTTTTTTGTTGTTTTGTTTGGGGTTTTTTTGTTTGTTTGTGGAGCTTGTTTTGGTTTGGTTTTTTTGCCTTTATCTCCTTCTTTTTCTCTTAAGTAAACCTTAATTCTTCTCTCATCCTCTCTCTCTCCTGATGCTACTATAAAGTTATGCCTGCTAATTAGAATATGTAATTTACTTTGTCTTTCAACATTGTTTTAGATGGCAAATACATTTTTGCTTGCATACTATTTTCAGGACAGCTGTAAGAAGCACAGCCATTGAGTTTTCAGTAGTCATTATACAGAGTCATACTCTTCTGAGTACTATAGTTGTCCATCATGTATGTGAACTCTCTTAGAGGCATTTTACCTAGGACACTGTGAGATCTCAGTAGGCTAAAGTCAAATTACAGTACTTTATACCTACTGAGAACCAGAATGTTGGTCTTTTCATTAAGAAAATGAGGCTGTGATTTAGGAACATTCTGGATAACAACAAAATAAGGTTTGTTGTTGTTGTTAATTCCAGAAGAAACATTGAATTGTGTATATTAAAATAGCCTGTACTGGACTGGATTTCATGTGGAACTGAAAGCTGTCGTTTAGAAATTAGGACTTCTGAGTACTGGTCCCAATTCTGACAATTTGGGTTGTGTACAGCAAAAAAATTGAATTTCTGTTTTCCAGTTTACCTATCTGCAGTCTAGGCATAATGTTTTGTCTCATGGCTCTTTCAAGGCTTAATTAATGAATGCATGTTTTACAGCTAGTTGAGAACCTCAGATAAAAGGATCTATAGAAGTGCAAAGCATTATTATGTTGCAGGAAGCCTGATTTTCTTTTCCATCAGAAAAACAAGACTTTGTGCAGACTTAATTGAGTTTTTTTAAATTTATAAAGAGGATTAAGAAAACTGAGCCTATCTAAGTCTCCCTACTGGTAAATAAAAAGGAAAAGGAATAAAGACTAGCAGCAAAGAGAGGATTTATAATAAAATAAATAAATATATCCAAAGGGTAATACACAAGTAATTGTTAAAACAAGAAAATAAAGTGCCAGATTTTCTGAGCTATGAAGTAGTAGATGAATAGAAATAAAATTTAAAAAAAATGTTTATAACAAGGTTATGGAAAAGAAATGTTGGAAAGCGTCACATTTTAATCAGTTATCCTTGCTCAGTTCTATGATTCCCACAGATATAAGAGAGTTTAAGAAGATCAGTGAAGACAGAACCACTTTTTCTACAGTGTTAGACATTTAATACTTGATATAAACATTAGGGAATCATTCTGCATTACCCAAAGGAATCGGGTCAGTTGGAGAAGACTATAATGGTAGTCAGTATCAGAGGATTAAAACCAAATCCCTTACAGATGGAAATCAGCAAAGCTCCATCCAGAATAGCTCCATTGTGCCACTCTGCCAATTGATGCCAGTTGAGAACTGGTCTCCAAATATCGCTGTAACTTTGTTCTTGACATTAGGATGGCCAAACGAATAAGCTTTCTTATGGGCTTTCAAGGACTCGGTGCTTTCACCGAATGTGCTGATACTCCTTTAACAGCATTTTCTCGTCACATTTTTTTTGTCTATCTGTTACCAGCTGAAACCCAAAAGCATGCCAATATGTGTTAAATGAGTGAAGAAAAAAAATGAAATGGTGTGCTATAAACTCTAAAATAGAGGTTTTCAGGTTATATTTTGTGTTCATTTGGGACGTTTCGATTTTAAATTTCTAACTCTTGTGGGTTTTAGAATTGATTGGAAAAATGAAAAACTATTTTGACAGTGTTTTTTAATTGTCAAAGCTACTTTATTCTCATTTGTTCAAAGTCAGATCATTTTAGCCTTGTTTTCTGAGAATATAGTGTTTTGATACTTGCTAGTACATTTACCTGTGTCCCTTTCTATGTTTTGCATAGAAATCTAAGAAAAAAAAAAGAATGGTGTGATATTATGTTCTTCCAACAACCATGGAAATTGATGGCTGTTTAAAGAAGAGAGTAATCTTTTATACATAGAATCTTCAATACCATTTCTCATCCTGACCGAAATGATCCTCTATTAGCTATCAGAAAATCCACATAGGAATTCAAAGGCATTGCTCTACTTAGTTATTTTTGTTGTTTTTCCCAACTTGAGAAATTTTGTTTAAAACATATAAATCAAAATATGTTTCTCTATTAAAAACAACAGTTGTTCAGGTAAAGGAAGTTATCTATATTTCTGATACAGTTTAAGTTTTTTTTGAAAAGGATGCCTTCCTCTTTGTGTTCTTAAGAGTTTGCATTATAATCCTGTGAAGGACAGTATTTGGTGACAGATTTTTACTCCACTGTTGTAGAGTAACCAATTATAGTTTAGTGCTGTCATTTTAATCTCTGGTGCTTATCCTTGACGATTCTCACTTGTTATCTAGAAGAAGCAGAGAAGAAGCTATCGTTACTCCCATTTTAGAATCAAGAAGGAAATTAGAACGAAACAACTTTGACTTTGAATGGTAGCAGGCATAGAATAGAGTGACTTTGATCAAGAGTGCAGAAACATACTTTATCACCAAGAAGCAAAGTTTCTCCATTTCTTTATCCCTGATGGAACTGTTCTCAACAGTTTGTGATAGTCAGCTAAAAAGAACCTTCCTACTGTCAATAGGCTTCGAACTTCTGAAGAAATGTTCAATCTTCCAGTGCAAAACTATAGAGGACTGGCAGTTCGATCTGCTGGCTTGCTGTTTTCTAGATTTTCAACAGCTGACTGGTACAAACATGTCAGAGATTAAACATTGAGGACAACTCTCTATCACAACGACAATGTATGCATCAGATAGGACCATACCAGGCAAAGTGCCATCTTCGAGACTAGAAGGATTTGAGAATTCAGCTCATTCTAAAAAGGAACCTTCTGGGGTCGTGAAATGAATAACTACATAAGACACTAAGGAACTAAACTTAGTAACCATGATAGTTCATTCCAGTCTTTCTTCCTTTAAGAACTTATTTTGAATGCTGTGTAGGTGTCACGCTTTCCTTGAGTTCAATGAGAGCTACTAAGTGAATACTTCTGTAGCTTTAGGCTTATGAATTAATGGAATAATTTTCAACATTTTTCATGACCATGGTCACTCTTCCACTAGGTAAACCAGAGATGAAATGTCCAACAGCTCATACCCAGCATAGTCATTATCAAATAATGAATTAGGAAATGTTTCCCTTTCTCTTTTTATTCTCCTAGGAAGAATGAGAATGTACACAGAACAATGCTGTAATGACACAAAAATAGGATGGCTTAATGGGTCTTTTCATCTCTGTTCTGTATTCTTGCGTACATTTTACTTAAAGTGCATCAAAGCAGCAAACAGAAAGGTAGGGGTATGAATAGTTACATCTCTGAAGCTTATATGATGAAACTGGTTTATGAGCTCATGGTCACTTTTTGTTTATATTCCATCAACAATTTTCTTCATAACACAACTAAAAATTGTGTAATCAAATTCTTACATTCACATGAATTACAGAATTATCAACTTTGGAAGACAATTTTAAGCCTTGCCCACCCTTTGCATGCATTGGGAGGATCATGATGGTGAATTTAACAACTGGCTCAGTGCATTTAGTTATTTAATGCATCTGTGCCTGAGAACTGAAGGTAAGAACGTGCTAGAAAGGAGCCAAATAGCTAGAGTGGAGAAAGAACAGCTCTGATTGCTTTTATATGGATCCTACATTAAAGAACCCAGTGGAGCTGAATTGTTCCCTGTGGGGCTTAAAAGTTTGATTTTCTTTTTTCCTCTATACAGGAAATTATGGTGATTGCAAATCCTAAAGCATTTAGGATGGTTATTTAGAATAGAAGCTGTAAATATATACAGTAGAAAATAGGCATTTTCCTTGGTTTATAGCTCCAAAGGATTAAAGTAGGATTAAAAAGAGAGGAAAATAGATTTCAAAGCTGTTTTATTTTCTAACACTAAGTGACACAACTTTTTTTTTTTTTTTTTTTTTTTTTTTTTTTTTTTTTTCCCCTGGAGGAAAGAGTAGGAAAAAGCAAAAACAAAATAAATAACCAAAATGAATAGTGAAATAATAAAATAATAGAACAATAACATAATAAAAACAACAGTAACAGTAGTGACATGCACACATGCATATGAACATACATATATAAATATCTAGATATGTACCTTTTTGCAGTTAAAGCTTACATTTGCACAGGAACTTTTTTTCTAAAGGAACCAAAGCTTCTAATTAAATAATCTACTGGGTGTATGCTGTAGAATCAACTAATGTTTGCAATATCACTTTTCCAGTTTAATTTAAATAGTGTGCTAAAGTAAACAGAGCTGAAAACAGCTTAGTAAAGATACTCTTGGAGAGTGTGAGAGAAGCAGGAAGTATAAAGGTAAATTCTTTGGAGCTGGAAATGGTCTATATTGTTTCCTTTCTAATCTCCAGAAAACAAAAAGTCTGGAAAAATAAAAGGATAAAACCCACTCACTTTTACAAAACAACATTAAAAAGGTATGTAATATTGTGGGCAGAAAATAAAATCTAGCCACCCTGAGGCTGCCTTGCCTTCCTTAAGGGGCTGGACAGGAGGTACCTAATGCCATTTTAACCCACCTTCCTTTTGATTTCTGTAGTTCGGGAGTACTGACCCAAAACTCACTGGAGCTAACAGGAATCTTTTTACTAAGAGGAAGATAATAATTATAATAATTATAACGACCTTGTTGAAACAGTGAGTCATCCACAGCTTTGCCACTCCATTTGGGCACACTAAGTAATCCTGCTTTAGTGGAGAGCAGAACCAACAGAAGGGTTATCCCGACTCTGGACTTTCTTCATGGCTTCATCAGTTGCATCTTTACAAAGGATTTCAGACTACAAGCTCTGAGGGGAGTGAGAAGGAAACTCAGAGTGCATTTCATGTGAGTACCACAGTACACATGGTACATGAAGCAAAAATGAGATTAAGCAAAAACACGAAACATGTGAAACCTGTGAAGAAAAATGTTCTGACCAACTCAAGTATTTTTAAGAGCTGACACAACAGGGTCCAAACGAAAAAGAGAAGGCAAGTTATATGTCCCTATGGGATCTAGAAAAGATTGTGGTGACCATCTAAATCTTCAATTACAAAAAAAACAGAAAACACAAAAAAGCCTATGCTGCAAGCAAGACTTCTACCTGTAAATACAAAAATACATGAACCCCCTTCAGCTGCTGAATATGACAAGGCAGAAAATACTTACGTTTGACAGTTCCTCAAGTGTGAAGCAAGTAAATTCCACATATTCATATTTAACCCAGAAAAACTTCTGAGGACTCCCCTACATTTCTACAAGGGGTTCACAGAATCACAGAATGTTAGGGATTGGAAGGGACCTCGAAAGCTCCTCCAGTCCAATCACCCTGCTGGAGCAGGAACGCCTAGATGAGGTTACACAGGAAGGTGTCCAGGTGGATTTTGAATGTCTCCAGAGAAGGAGACTCCACAACCTCNACCCCTCAGTCTCCTCATCTCCAGCCTAAAGGGTCAAAGCTCCCTCAGCCTTTCCTCATACAGGAGATGCTCTGCTCCCTTAATCATCTGCGCTGGACTCTCTACAGCAGTTTCCTGTCCTTTTGGAACTGAGGGGCCAAGAACGAGACACAATATTCCAGATGCGGTCTCACCAGGGCAGAGTAGAGCAGGAGGAGAACCTCTCTCCACCTACTAACCACCCCCTTCTAATACATCCTGGGTACCATTGGCCTTCCTGGACACAAGGGCACAGTGCTGGCTCATGGTCATGCTGCTGTCCACCAGGACCCCCAGGTCCAGGTTATGACTCATTTTGCAGCATGGCTCATCCAGGAGAAAAAAGGTACCATTTAGGGCTTTCGAGTAGCCTGATTTTTATCACAAACTAAATTTTGTAAAATGTTTTCCTTTTGAGGCCATGATCAGGCTCCAAGCAAGCTCCCCTTTCCTCATTCCCCATGCTTACCCTAGACATGGGGTCTTTTACACTGGGAGACGTGACAAAGGCCATTATATAGCCAATGTGCTGATTTTACTCACTCTCTGAAACCCCATTTTGAGCATAGTGAGAAGGATATATTCCACAGTGGCCAGTTCCACAGGCTATAAGGATGCTTTTCGCTGCTGCAGCACCATAAAAGAGCCATGGTGTAGCTGAGAATTGTGCCTTACAACTGTCTGTGCCACTGGGATGCATCCCTTTGGAGGGATTAAAATGCCTAAAATGAGGGATGTAATGTAACAAGAAGAGCACATAGGAAGACAAGAAATATAAAAGAGAGAAAGGGGAGGAAGTGATTTTGAAGAGGACTAATAAAGTATATGTCACCCTGCTGATTGCTTTTCTTTTTCTTTTCTCTTTTTTTT
>VWYH01006321.1:138579-196596 GCA_013399365.1 Pampusana beccarii | reverse complement strand
TTTTATTATATTTTATTTTTTTATTTTAATTTGCCTGATTCTATTACAATTTAATTTAACTTTTAATGTAGATTGAGTGTTTTCTGCATTTCTGTACATGTAAACAGTTAAGTACTTTCAAAAAGCCTAACAGATGAGATGCTTAAGGGAAAATATTTCAAAGCAAGTGCAAGTGCAGGATTTAATCGATCGGATTCTGTTGCTGTTTTTGAGAGTCATGCAGCTAAAACTCTGTATGTTGCTTTAAACCTGCAAAATGTCATGATTCTGGTAGGCAGGCAGCTGCAGGAGATAACAATGGTACATCTCTGTCTGTCTAATTCTAGGAAGCTTACCTTAATCGCATCTAATGACAATGTATTCCTGGGCATAATATTTCTATCAAACTAATGCTGCCAGACTAACATTTCCTACAGCTGTGCTACATATTTCTAATTTTAATGTATATAATTTTCAGTAAAGTTCTGTATTTCCCTTTTATTTTCCTCCTGAAATAATATAATGTTTCTTTTACATCAGGAGCATGAACTAAGTCAAATCAAAATTCTCAAATCAAATGGTTCAAAGTACTTTCCTTCAAAGACTTTACAAAGTACAAAGAGAGGCTTATTCTCGGAATGACATTATGGTCTGAAATAATTTGGACTGAATTTGACCTTTGCTGTGCGTTCTCACTCAGCATGACTAATAAATGCCATCTATGAGACTTCTTTTTCTTCTCCATTGGAGATGGAGAGGACACAGAGCTTCTGCAGAGACAGTATATGAAGTGAAAGAGTAGGAAGTGATTTCTTCTCGACTCAACCTAATAATGAGTAAGTTCATGTATAGGATGATAAACAAGTCAGGAGGGAAATTATGATATAGTTATATAGCAAAATGCTTGAATAAAATTCTGAGCAATCTTAAAGTAATAATGTCTTAGGTTGGGCCAGTCTCCAGACAGAATCTTGTTGTAGGTCTTTGCCCTTAGCTTCCGACAGGTCATAACTTGCTATCTATAAATGACTTATTAGAACAGGCTAAGGTCTGCTTTAAAACGTGCTACAGTAAAATCCATTAGGGACCTCCTTACTAGTAACTGACTGAATAAAATTATTTTAATGAAACAGCTTCATCTATGATGTTCCCAGAAGTGTTCTCCAAGATATAATGAAGAGGCAGAAAAGATTTAATGTCAAATCTACTAGCTCTATGCTATCCAAACCTTCCCTTTCTCTTTGGACAAATGTACTCTTTGTCACAGTTATAGCACTGTTTATTATAACTGATTCATATGTTGGATCTGAACCACCACTTCTTATTCAAGTGATCATCCTGCTGAGTTCAAAGACTTCCAGCTATTCAACATGAGGTGTTTAGGGGTGTCTTTTCAAAGTAGCGTATCAGTTTAGTCACATAGTTCCTGCTAACATCAAGGGAAGTTGGCTGGTTAAATCCCCATGCAAACTTCCTTTGAAAAAAATACCCCTAAAGCATCCCGTCTGCTGAGGTTTGAAAAGGGACTTCAATCAATATATTTGTTAAATGAAATGCAAAGAAGATCCATTATTTGTACCCTGGATACTGTTGCTTAATAAAGGATGTAACACAGCGATGGTTAAAACAGAAGGGTTCTTATTCTGTTTGAATTAGTCTTCAAATGGTTCTCTAAAATATTCACACCTTTCACTTTAAAATAGTGGACATAAAATTTAATTGGAAGAACCTTTGACAGGTGACTACTTATTAAAGCCATTCCTCTAGTCAGAATGATTGCATGCATTAGTTAGTGTGTATACATACATAGACACAAAGTTTTTATCAGTTCTAAGGATTTTGAACCCAAGAATCAAAATTCCTGAGTTTTTTTGGTGTCACCTCACCTAATTTTCGATATTTAGATATTTATTTTCGCATTTTAATTAGGTCTTGGGTTTCTCAGTATTTGGTGGAGATGATCATTTGCAGAACGTCTTCTCCCTTTTCTTTTTTTTTAGATATATTTTAAATTACTATGAATCCCTAGTCTAATGTAGATACAATTTTTTATAGACACTAACTTTGTGATTTGAGGTCAGAAGTAGTTATTACGTAATCCACAGATAAGTGTAGTAAATTTCAGATGGGTTCAGGTCATCCTAAAATAGACACCTAGATTTGCTTAGATGTAACATATCCTAAGCTGTATTAACTCTATTAATCAGATTCCTTCTGATTATAAAAGTAGCCTGATCTAGCTAACATGTAGACACGTTCAATTTGAACTTCTAAAGCCAGATAATATTTATTTTACTATGAAATTTATTCTCTCAAAGGACCACTCATTCTCTCTTAAGTATGATGAGAGTCCAGGGTAATCTGAATACATCTCCTACTATAGTATGAATCTGTGCCTTAGTCTGTTTGGAAATCTAAGATTGAAGCATCGTTCAACTCACTGATAAGACAATTAAATTCTGTCATGTCTCATCACTCATATAGTATAGAGAGATTTAAATAATAACCTGGTTTCTAAGTGAAAAAATGTGGAATTGCTAAGACAAAGACAGGTGAGCACCCTACCTGTGAATTTCATGTCCTGTGAGTTTGTTTTGCAGTATCAGGATTTGTTCTTATTAAAAATTAGGGCAAAAAGTAGAAACAGTGGTCAATTCTGTAAAACCATTAAACTCAGAAATAACACGATGTTTCCTGATAACATTTTTAAATCAAAATGAACAATTTATGGCATCCACTCTATTTCAATTTCATGTGTGAAACCTCACCAGATATTTCATGTTGTTTTTCCTTAGCATTATAGCCATAGTCCTGAGAGCTGCTGTACTAACTCATCACTCTGTTTAAGATACATCCTTGCTGAATGATGTCCTCTAGTATGCACCACAGCAACAATGTTCCAGTGATAATTGTGGTGGTGCAACTAGAGTATAGATTGCGTCGTAGAACATTTAATAGGGACATGTTTGGACTCTATTGGTAAATGACAGCTGGGTTACCTGAATTACAGTATTCAAGAGTTTTCATAAGAGGTAAGGCATGCACAGATGAGAGTCAACAGAAATATTTCAGACAAAAATATTCTGACTGTAGTCAATTTTGGCTGAAACATAACAGCATTAGCTTTTGGGAATTTGTGTTTTAAACAAGAAGTTTCAAACTTGCAGCAGCATAACACTTTCACAAAAAAAATAACACTTCTAAAGTTTCTTGGGTTTTTTTTAAATTTCTTNAAAAAAAAAGATAAAAGAAAGGAGAAAAAAAAAATACAAAAGAAAAAAAGCAAAAAGAAAGCAGAAACAAGAGAAAAAAAGGTTAAAAGAGACATAATAAAAGAGAAAAGACATAAGGTAAAACAGAAAAAAAAATCTAAGAGAAGTTTTCCCTAGTTTGACTGACAAGTCCCAAGCTCTTTGATAGCCAATTATTATTGTTATTACAAATATATCTCCCTAGTGGGCAGCATGTTCAACTACACAGGAGGAAACTCCGATTTGTCTGCAGCAACCATGATGCCATAGGACTCACTCGGTCCTTCAATGCTGCCTCTAGTAGTTGCTATTAGTAATTGTTCAATATCCTCACTCACGTGGGGCAGCCAATCACCACGCACATGAGGTCAGATATATATGTCCATGCGTGCATGTGGGCTTACCTCTGGCTGCACATTCAGCTTACAGAAGAGACTTCCTGAAATGATGCAGCACTTTCTTCACTAAACTAGGACTGTCAGACCTTATTAATAAAAATTAATTGTGAAGCTCCGTCACTCTCGCAGGAGGGCTTCTAAGTACTCTATCAGAACGTGAAGTGGGAGCTGGGGTTGGAGACAATTAGGAAGTGACACGACACTGAGTGCAGACTGCAAGATTTTGGTGTATTTATTTCATTGGCAGAGCAGATCATTCCTAGTCCATGCTCTGTTTCTCTGCTGTGCCCACCCATCCTCCCCCCACTCCCTCACCTAGATTCTCATCTCTTCTTTTTCTTTTTTTTCCTCCTCTCCCAGCCTCCCTCATGCCAGAGACCTGTGCAATATCATTTTCCGCATAATGAAATCTAGAGTGACATTAATGTAAGTGTAATTTTATAGTGGGGAATGGGCCTAGCTGATCGTTTCTACCTGCTGTGTTTTGATGATAGACATTGGGATGTCACCATCTGTGTAATGAAATTTCACCTTCGTAATGGTTCAGATTATCAAACGTTCTTCCAAGCTGTCTCACATAAATTTATTTATTTATTTACTCAATAAGGATAGCAAAGTTGCTCATCTCGGAGAAGCAGAAGGAGAGTGGGAAGGGGAAAGGGGGGTGGAGGGGTCTGAACAAAAGCCATGACCAGACAAGATAATAAAAATAAAAATTAAGAAAAAAAAAAAGGAAAAAATCAACATGCCAGGGAAGAAAATGAGATTGTGCCACCTTACTGTCCAGTGTTATGCCCACATTCTGTTATTCCCACATCTCCCCTGACAAGAAAAAATAAGATGCCAGAGCCATATACAAGCTGAATATTGGCATGTTAAACAGCAAATGAGGATTCTGGAAATTTTGTGGCTATAGCGTGTCTTTGCTTCATTCATACTCAACTTCCCCTGGTGTCAGGAGAAGCTGCATAACATGACAGAGTCTAATCTGCCTTAAAATGGACACTTTTTTCTTTCTAAATGTCTGATGTGGTGATCAGGAAGCTGAGTGACCCATATTAAGGGGAATCAGAGTTGTACAGATAACATTTCAGGTAAGAGTAAAAAGCATTTCTACATCTTCTACTGTTTGAGGGTAAGGAGCTAGCCCTGAAGATAACTTAGTGCTCAGTATTTCTGTCCTATCACTTTTGTATCTCTCCTTTGGAGGTTGTAAATTGTAGAGCCTCACTTTTCTACCGCATCCTCCGTAAGAAAAATGTCTGGATTCAGATTTCACCGGAGATCCTGGACACCAGAATCGGTAGTACTGTGTTTCACTACAGGGAAATTGTTGTATTCACCAGTGAATGACTTCTTCATTTCCCCCGCACCACTAATGCCCTCCTACCTTTTCAGAGAGGAAAACCCTGGGTTTGCAGAGATGACAAATAGAAAGCCACTCTACCAGAGTCACAGCTAGAATGGATGATTGTTCTCTTTTTCTATCTGAAGCTACATTCTGTATCTAAAACTTCCAAATGACTCAGAGTCCCAGTAGATTAGATGTTTTTAAATGTATGTAGTACCTTCAATTTTTGTGCCAAACTCCAGAAATCCCACAGAACCTGTACACTGTAGCTGCCTAGCACATACTTTTGAGAAACTCCAGAAGTAGCATATGTATGAATGGCTGCGTTTTGAAGCAACAAATCTGAAATGTCCAGGCAACTCTGGATACATCAGCTGTACAGACACTTCCCAGAATATAATACACTTACTAAATACACACACACATGTAGTTCTTGCCTTGAAAACCATGGATTTTTCTATTTGTAAGAGATCATGCAAAAAGACACTAGCCAAGAGAACTGACCTTTCTCTAATAATTTTTGTATCAAAACGGAAGGCATATATGCCCACATGAAAAAAAAAAACAAGGTCCCAAACCCTTATATCTGACCCCAACGGACTGCAAGAGCTCACCAGTTTTCATAGATGAGGTTGTGCTACAAGGAACTGGAAAGTTACAAAAAAAAGCAATAACCACCTCTTCATGTTGGAAGGAAAATTACTTTTCTGGGTTTTCTTGTTCTGTGTCCCTTTTCGGTGCCTACCAGATGCTCTGTGGTGGTCTTTACCATTTTATGTTTATCTGGTTCTTTCATTTTTTGACACCCTAACGACCATATGGGCTTGACCCTCAGAACCATGTGTCTGGAAGGTCAAGGCACTGACTGACCTCATTTCCCTTGTTACATTATTTTTCACTTCCTCTACTATAGGACTATGTCTTTTGCACAGAACTGAGAACTCACGTGTTGTACCTTGGTGTAGCTGTTAAATCGGCAGGCATAATTTTGTTTCCCTAGAAAAAAAATGGCTTAAAAATATAAAAAAAACCACTTCATGCACTTTAACCGTAAAACATCTCTTCAGTCGTGGAATGGTTAATATTTTATCCTAACTATTTTATCCTAAATATTTTATCCTAAACTTATGCAGGGCTGAAGTAACGGAAAAAATGCTTGAAGTTTACTAAATTGAATAATTCTTTCCCATATCTTTTTTTTTCTCATTATTATTTTTTAACTAGTCTAGATAATTATATTATTTATTATTAGCTAATTAACGATAAATGTCAGTAATTTTATTTTACTGAGACCATTTGAATTCATGTGTATATTTATGCAAAATGCAGATTGACTGAAAACTAAAGAGGTATGAGATTCACTTCTGCCCCAGAGGCTCTGCACTGAGCCAATGCTGTACAACCAATGCTGTACCTAGACCCGGCTTCCACAGGCAGAAATAGCACCAGCACCTGAGTGGGCTTTCAAGGGAGAGTGAATTTTCCCCTATTTAGGACTAAGTCATGATTGTTCTTGGTATATGGTGGACAATTTTAGAAGAACTTCCATCTCAGCTTCAAGTGAGCTTGAGCATGGAGTCAATCAGGCACTGACAATTCAAGGTGCTTCCAACGGAAAAAGAAGTGAGACCATGGCTCCTCTTCTCATTTGCCACTAGAGCTGGTCAGGTATGGCAGAGGATAGGCTATAAAGTAATGGTAGGTATCTCATGCTAGTTCATCTCTGAAAGATTGTGTGTGTGTGCATCAAAAAACCCACCCAACAGCAACCCAAACAAACAACAACCAGAAATACCTACTCTTTTGGTCACAATCCTCCAGGAATTTTGACTTTTCTTCGGTTTACTTTCAGCCCCTATTTTACTCCCATATTTTCCAACACAAAATGAACCCTCAATGTGAGACTGTGTGTTTCAGGGCTTTGTTTTGATTTTTCAGAAGGAAACAATTATTGAATCTGTTGGTTCCTTCCCTTGGACATGACAGCAGAAATGAGCTTTTGTAGTTCCCAAAGTCTTTGTCTGAAGAACTGCCTGCCAAACTCCTTCCTCAACAAAGCACAAATTGTTTTCCCTTGAATAAGTATTTTAGTTTTGTGTCTTATGTGTTTCTAAAACAAAAACATCAGTGCAAAAATGCCATCTCCTCCAGCACTTGTCTACAGCACACAGGTACACTGAATGCAGGAGGGATTTTTAGGTCGGAGGCCTGCATGGTTCAGTGGTGTATAGTCTGCTCTTTGACAATAGCGCCATCCATGCAGACACACAATCGTCATTCAACTGTTCTGGGGGGACCTCAGCAATTCCTGCCCCGCTGCATGCTCAGATGCACTCTCAGCAAGTACCATCAGGAGAAATCCATCATTCAGAATACTCAAGTAACCATTTATAACAGTTTCCTACTCTCTGTCTTCTCAGGTTCTTGTTTTTGTTATTCTCATTGCATTATCAGGAAATCTGAACATATGCCAGCTCGAAAGACTGAGAAGAGACCTATCATGCATGGCTCGAGAGAACCATATGCAACTTGAGAACAACTGTCTCCCACCTTCAGCCCAAAGGGAGAAAACAGGGAATATATTAACTGTCAACAACCTTTAAGTAAAGGGGCCTGCATTCCTAATCAGAGTAGCCTGTAACAAACTGGAGGGTATGTCCGTCTGTGTATAAGGCCTGTATTTTTTTGGTGCATAACTAGACTCTAATAAAATAAAATATTTATAGGAAATAAATGAAGGGATATTTCCTGAGCAGCAATTTTTAAATCTGTCACTAACTGTTGTAAATGCTTAGTGCTTCCTTCCAGAAATAAATTGAACAATATTAACCATGTATATCACTGTTTGAGTCATCAGCCTCTAAACCACAGATTTTCCAGAAGCTGAGAGAATAAACAAGGGGAACAACCATTGCATATTTGCGTGGTTGTTATGTTTTTTTTTTCCTTCAGTATTTGTCTTTGACCGCTGCCATCAACAAAGGATTAGACTAGATAGACCTCTGATCTGACCCTGCAAGACAGATCTTACCATCCTGAATTATTATTACCAACCGTGATTTACAGCATGCTTGCTTTTTATTATTTTATTCTAAGTGTCGTCCCCAGGTGATAAACAAACATACAGCCACAGTTCTAGTGAATTTAAACTTTCCATGGAAGTGTCGAGAAAAGAGGTAATATGACTTAACGTTTTCATCCTGTTGTTCATTAAATTGCTGTTGATAAAACACAGAGACCTGGCTACTACCATGCAAGGGAGCTATATTTTTATTTGCTACCTGAGGTTAACGAGGAGAAGTGAAGGTAACAGGATTGATGGAAAGTGACGTTGCTGAGGTTTCTGCACAAGACTCAAATTTACCCTGGCTAACTTTAGGTGCTTACCCAAGCCACACAATTTAGGAGACTACTCACTTGACCTTCCTGTATAGGCAGGTGGAGACAGGTCAGGAATCAACACCTTTCTCAGGCATAGTAGGACGTATTTCTTTTTTTCTGACAGATTATAGGGCAATCTAAGATGATTGCACTCCTAATTTGGAATCCTCAGTTATTACTTAGTGGGATGAATGGGGGACTCTTTAACAGAGCAGAGGTTGCTATACGAATCTGCAGAATGGAAAGAGCTAACCCAGAGACAGTACTGAAGCAAAACTACAATGACATGAGAATGAATCACACTTTTTACTCTCTTTGAAGGAACAAAGCTGACCTAGTCTCTAACATGAAAACAAAACAAACATGTTTTTTTTAAAAAATGAGATTATTTTAGTTTATTCAGTGATTTGTTGGTTGTTGGTTTTATACCATAGTTATAAAATTATGTTTTGTTGATGTTTTAAAAGTGGGGGTTTTTTTAAGGTGTAGTAATGATAATAATGAAATAAAATATAGAACACTTGTTGGGTTTTGCTTTCATGACAAATAGGCACTGACAAATCCATGCCACATTACCATCCTTGATTGCTCTGATGGAACTCATTTTCATCTCCTGTTCCTCTAATTACATGAAAATTGCATACTTTTTATGCATGACACATTTTCTGCAGCTTTAGAAAAAGGTTGTGAAGGGGAAAAAAAAAACATTTATCAGTTTCTTTCCCCCACTCATAAAGGCTATATGTCATCTACCCCGCGATCAATCCAGCTTAAAGTGCCAGTTTTCTGTGCTATTGTTATAACCAGAAAAGGAAGTATATGAAGAAATATATTTTTAGGTGTGTTTTTTTCCCACTTATTTATTAAGAATGGAGATCTAGAGTGGTCTCGTCACTGGTCTGTTATTCTCTTTCCAGCCCTACCTTCCCTGATTTCAGATTTCAAAGCATGGATGAATGACACAACACCAGACTGAGTAGAAAAGACTAAATTTGAACAACAACACCTCTTAAGCTATTCCCCGTTCCTCAGGTTTTGTTGAAGATTTATTTTAATAGTCAGATGAGAGAAGTGAATATCACCATCATTGCTGCAGAGACATTAAAAAGTAAATGGGCAGTACTAATAAATTACAAGTACAAGGATAAATTAGATGCCACATGCAAGTTTTTTAGCTATTTGTTTGCTTTCACGGTGGAAAATGGAGAGAAAAGGGGGAAATGAAAGTTGATACCATTAGTCTATATTTCACTGCAATGGGTTTGCACCAAGTGGGTGCATTTTCTAGAGTAGCAATTCAACAAGTTATTTTTCTGCTGACAATAGCACTGATGGTGGAAAGTTCTCAGTGTGTAAAGATCTCCATCCAGATGGCCAGCACAAGCTCCAACCACTTCAAAGCCCCTCTCGAAGGTTGATGAAAAACTTCATGGAACTTCAGCAGTGATCAACCCCTGACATGTTTCAGGATGTTGCTGTTGTTTTGGGTATTATTTCTAAGTTATTCATTATCCATGTTAATTCTTGTAAGTCAGAAATTTGTACCAGCAGGGAAAATTTACACAACTAAAGAAAATGTCAAAACCCCTTTCTGAAATAGAGACTAACTGGGATATTAGCTATCACGAATATACTGAGTTCAGTCATAAGTTAAAACTGAGAATCTCACTAGAATAAAAGGAACAGATACCAGGTGCTGGAAGTAAGTGTTGACACTCCAGTTTCAAACTTCAGTTGATTCAGTTCTTAAGTTGACTGCAGAAACAAAATAGTTCCAGACAGAGTGAAGTAAAGCTCTGTGATCTGCCACGATGCCAGTGCTGGCAGTCAGTAAAGGCACACGGACTCATCTTGGCACTTTGGTCTGCCTGGTGACTGCCCTGCAACAGCACATAGAAGACGGCTCTCATGCTGGGGAATGCCTCACTCAGGAAAAATACTGTCCTCAGTCAAGCTTCCCATTCAAGAAAGTACAAACCTTTAAAAGTTAGAAAGGAAAATCCATTCTGTAGATTTTTTCAAGATTTAAAATGAAAATATGATCTTGGTGCGAAGAGCAAAGACAAGTAAAAGTTCTCTGCAGCATTTGCCACACAATAGCAAGTCAGAAAAAGAAGCTGCCAAGATACATCCTGAAGAAAGAGTGCCATGCCATGAGCTCATTCTGGTCTGATATACATGGAGTTTATTTCCAACATAAAACATTCACAAATAAATAAAGCACCAATCTGTCCCTCTTAAATATCCATTCACATTACTGTGAGACTTCTTTGCTGTTTTCCTCAGATTTGTTTATTACACCCACTGGTTACATAATCTATTAAATTAACCCCCAATCTAGTTCTTAAAAACCTGTATAACCTTGAGTAAAGTTATCACAGATGATAAAGGCATCACAGACAACTAATCCAACTTCAGTCCCAGCAAAGCTTTTATCTTTGTAATTTGTTCTGGTGCTGGGGATGAATAAAAAAGGAGCTTTACTAATCACCTGAGAAAAGTTATGCATATTGTGTGTGTGCAAAAATGGGGACTAGATTTTGCATACTCTTCTGAAGAAGCACTGTCACTAGCCAGGGATGAAATTTTCAATGAACTTGATAGAATTATTGTACTCATTTTGCCAGAGTCAAGATTTAATTCTGTGTTTTGTGGCTTGCATAATGTTTAGTTCATTGGTGCACCTACACACTGGTAAAATATTGTCAATTAATAATAATGAATTTGTTTATTTTCTTTTTCTGAAGCTATGAAATGGAACCTTTAAATAATTAACCTCCATTTTGTTTTTTAGAAAAGTCTGTATTTTCTACATCTTTTTAATAGTGACAGTAAGAGAATTAACTATAAATTAATACATTTCAGAATGAAAGTAATAATGTTTATTTAGCTTTACAAACAAAAAAGCCATTCTTCTTATCTGTATTTTCTTATTATTAAAGACTTAGGTATTGATACACAGACTTTCTACATTTATACTGACAATTGTTCAGACAGTGGTGCAAAATTTTCTTTGAGGAATATTTTAATGAAGACATCCATATTCAAGTTGGGTTTGCAGTCTTTTTTATACCAAGACATACTAATGACCGCTAGATATCAACAAAAGTGTTCAATGATCCCAGAGTTTCATGAGTTAGATACAAATGTATGCATGTTTGAAAATTCATGCCCCAAAAATGCTTTATACAAGAGCTACTCCTTATTAAACTCCAGAAACAATACATGAATAAGTTTTTCTATGACAACAACGTTATGTGGCTTTATGAATGAAGATTATGACAGTGAAATGCTATATTTTCTGTGATATTGAAATAATGTTGTTTCTGTTTCCATCAGTAGTGATTTGTTTGCCCTCTGGTGAGTTCCATCGTGTTTCTGTGCCTTAGGATCCCCACTTATAAAGATGGGTTCAAAATTTTTGCTGAATATATGTGCAAATGATTATCACTACAACAAGTAACAAGTTCAGTTGTTTCTAAAGTGGCATATAAAGTGATATTGTTCTTAAAATTTTTCAGAAAGTTAAATAATATGTAATTGCAGGTATGGAATCTGAGGGGAAAAAGCTTCTAGTTCTTTGTAGCGAATGCCACATCCCCCTACCCTGAGAAGGTCAATCCAGTATGGTAAATTCCTGTTATCCAGAAACATATTTCGGGGGTACGCTGAAGGATTTTTTAGTTTTTGCAAATGGGAGTGTGAGTAGTTTCTTCTGTGCTGAAGAAAATGTAAAGCCTGATGAGCTGAATTAGGTACATATCATTTGACTGAGTTGAAACAAAATATACAATCGTGCAATTAAAGAGATTTAGCAAGAGATTCATAGGGGGTATAATTAGGAATGATGGGATGAAATCAAAGAAACAAAAATGTGTTAAAATATTACAGCATGCACCTTACTGTGAGATCTATTAGATTATGGAAATATTTATTGATGGAATGCATAAACCTCTGGGCCTACCAAGCAATGAGTAATGAGGTCTATGCTGAGACTGAACGTTGGGCGTGAGCAATACGACCTGAGAGCTCTTTTCTGATTCTCCATCTGCACAGTCTCGTTGGTAAGCACTGACATCCTGCAAGGGCCAGATATGTAAAACAGAAGAAAAAAATAAAATTGTAGCTGTTTTTTTTTCTTTTAAAAGACTTAGAAAACTGCAAAGGAATATTGAATGGATAGGAAAACTGAAATAAACTACTGAAACACAACTTGGTATGAGAATATATTTCAGAGTGGGCATCTAGTGAGTATCCAAAAACTGGATGACTATAAGTCACAGAACAGAATTAGAAAATCCAACATCTTCTGCACATCCTCTTGACACAAAACAGTAAAGATCGTTGCCTCACCTCTGTCTAATTCTGCAGCATTGCTTTTTCATTCAATTTTCTGTAATAACTGATGAATTACTTGTTTAGAAAAAGTCAATATTTGCCATTTGTAAAAAAATTCTAACAGTTCCAGTGAAAAATAAAATTATATACCTTCTGCTGAGGAAATTAAATAGAAAGGTAACTCATAAGGTATCATGGAAGTTGATTATATTTTTCTTCTCATTATAATATTCAAGATAATAAACTAGTAAAACCATTAATTGTTTTTTTTTTTTTATTGTGTTTTACAGTGGTATGGAATTAGAGGAGCTTTAGACAATCTTTTTAGAGATGTTAAATGTAATTTCAAGCCTGGATTTTGAACCCAAGAATGCAGGGAAAACTTATCTTCAGAGCTGATCTCAGCTTTGTTATAGGATCAGATTAGTTCTGTGGCAGGGACCACATACATTATGAGCAATGAGGAGTGAGGTATGTGATGGCATATCCCAGAGAGTGGGCTATATCTTTTTGTAATACAACCTGCTCAAATAGAACAGTTCTGTATGGTTGTTTGTGTAAAGAACCAGTGAACAGCTTCTACAGAAAAATAAGTTAAGATGCCGTTGCAACAACCTATTTCATGGTTTGCATCAGTCTTGACTTTTACTGAGAGCAACAGCAGACAAAGGTATACCAAGCCTTGCAAGATCATCCTTTTAGAAAAACTAAAGACTGAGTAGAAACTTTCTAAACCTGGGACAGTAAGTAAAATACCCACATTAAAAATTAACCACCTAATTTGAGAGATTGAAAATCTGTTTCTCTGTCACTGGTTGGAATGCTTGAGCTTTTCTCCCATGCTGTTTAATTAACAGTAATTAAGGTGGAAGACAGACTTATGTGTAGTTAAGAGATCTGTGTTATTCATGCTGAGAATGCAGTTTCTCATGGTCAGATTGTATCACTATTACTATTACTATTATTCTATTACTCTATTACTCTGTTACTATTACAATTACAATTATTATTATGATTATGATTGCTATTGCTATTATTACAGACTTCCTCTGTGTGTTTTGCCAAAAATCTGATATGACATTAAAGTAGAGTACTCCTGTAACTGAAATATTTTAAATATTTCCAGTCATTCAACTTTTCCCAGTATCACAGCCGTGAGCATCTAATTGTTTATGATTTGGTAAAGATAAATCTCTATTATCATTAAGACGTGCCTTTATTAGAAACATTTTTAGAAAAATGCAGATATCTTTACTTAGAAATGTAGCTCTGAGTATCATCATGTCTGGGAAAGTCTGTGAAAAAAAATGAAATAGTTCAAGAGACAACACCTATTTGCACATTAGTCAAGACAACAGCAGACTCTTTGTTTTTTTTCCATAAGTTTTTACTGCTTTGCCTCACGTAAAATACTCTGCTCTTCTCTAGTGCATACAGTGTCACAAAATTAAAATGATTCATTATTTATTTGTCTTTGCTTAATGTAAGAACTTACAATGTTGTTTTTGTTTTGTTTTGTTTTGTTTTTTTCAGGGCAGCTTTAGGCTGAGTTGGCTATATATTAGAAAGCTAACAGTAAGAAAAGAAAGCATTGCTCGATTTGCAGACATATGAAAGAATTAAAACTGATGTCTGAGCCCTAACTCCGCTCACAAGGCCTGAAGTGTAGTCACTTGTCCTAAAGGCCCATATGGCTGAAAGACTATTTAAGGTATTATTTATTTTTTGTTATATATTTTATGCTTACAGCATTGGCAGTAAATAAACACACCGAAGAAGAAAACACTACTTAATGAGGAGTAGATGAGATTGAATGTGACTGTTCCAGACCTGTACAAGAGGCACTGGCCCATTAAATGAATGTGTAGAGCTACTTCTTAATGTGTTAGCCAAGTAATCAATTTCTGAAAATACCAAATAATTTAAAAATAGCCCTGTCTGACCTGAACCAGTACTGGCATCAGACCAGGCATTTCTCAGGTACCTGCTTCTTCCCTTAATCAATCAGTTCTGACATTTTTCCTTTTATTCCCTTCTTCTCTCTCTCTTTCTCTCTTTTTAAAACCTCCTTTTGTAGAATTAAGTGGCCGCCAGCCTCTATAGATAAAATACTTAAGCTTCTTTTAATATTCCATTAGCTGGGTAGCCCATTAACACGTTTGAGTGGTTGTAAAGGGAGAATCAATACAGCAGATACAGCGTGACTCTGGAAACTAGGACCCTGGGGGTCTCTCATAGTGTTGGTGTGGCTTCGCTCTACAACCTTGAGCCAGCCACTTAACCTCTTGCTGCCTGAGTTTGCTCAGCTGTAAGCAAATGTAACAGCATTTGCATACTGCACAAAGGTCTTGAGAAATGTAATCTGTAAACCTTAAGCAATGCACATCCATTCATGCCTACTCAGGTTTGTATTCCCTTACAAAAGTCAAGTAAAAAATGGATGTCACTTAAGAAAATATTGCTTTTAATATTTGCTATCTGCTTTGAGATCTTTGAATAAAACAGATTTTGTCAGGTCCAAGTGTTGAATTCAGAGAAAAAAAAAAACACCTGAGATCTTGTTCTTCTGTTTTAAAGTGACCGTAACTGAATTAAAGTTACATTTCTTCTTGGAATATATTTGTTTGCAAGGTAGAATTCATAGTCACTGGAAGTTCCTAAGACAAGATTTTACACAGCTACAGAATACAAGCAGGTGTGTATATGCATGTAATAAGTATTCCTTGTTATCCTAAGTAGGTAACAGCAATAAAAATTTGGAAAGGATCTAAAGATTCATATGTTCAGGGAGTAAGCTAGTCTCTAACAATGATCACAACGTAGGCAAGCCACCATGTGGAAAAATGCACTGGTTTTGAGGGATTTATGGGTCTCAGCCAATATAATAATTACTATGTTATTAGCATGTTCTAATCTATGGTTATATTTAAAGTGTAGATGAGCCTCATTAGATGCAACCTGAACCATTTGCACAACTGTGTGCCAGAAGGGATTTCTCTGCAGAGCTTCTTTAGAGTTATATGTATCTCACCAGAGCATCTTCATAATTTTGTCTGGGACAGACCACATGGAAGCAGGGTGGCCGCAGACAATTGTATACATTTCCATTCTCTTTAGGATTCTGAACAGTGGTTGAAATACATAATCCTGGTTCAGTAGGTTTCTGAGAAAACAAACAAAGCAAGTAACAGGGTGTTTCTCAATCAGCCTCTCTAAGAGAAAAGATTTTTCACTTATTTTCCTAAAGTGGTTAAAAATAAAAATAAGGCTGTAAGATTTTACTTTGAGAAAGATCTGAAGGATTTCATTTGGAGAAGATGACAACTAGGAAACTAAGACCTAAGAGAAGTTTTCTCAAAAGAGATATCTGTAAACTCATGTTGTTTCAAGCAACAGACTCTCGTTATTTCAACAGACTCTCCACTTGCAAAGCTTCATACCTCTTGCTTTCTCTTGTATCTGGACAATTGGCATGAACCTTGCTTATATCTTGCAGGGAAATATGAGCATATGAGAAGGACCAGTTAAGAAATTGACTCTTTCTGTGCAGGTGGTGTAGCCTGAACTTTCAGAAACCACACAAAGGAAGAATGAATATCCCGCACTTGGGCATAGTGGACAAAGTCTTCATGGATGTCTAACTGAAGAAGGTAAACGTGAACTAGCAGGTCAGCTGACTGAGGAACTGTGACTGTAGCAGTTATTCAGTGACTTATGGTTCCCAGCTGCTTTTCTCATAGGTCAAATTAAATGTCTTTAATAGGAGTGAAATTTATTGAGAGAATAAACACTTTTTTTTTTTTTTTCTTACTTTTTCTAGCAATTTCTGTCAGTTTCTGTCTATGGCTGCCCAATACTTCCATTTCAGAGGAGGCTGAGAGTTTGTGCTCTGCCATATCCATTATTTTTCACTTTGTTGGTTGCTAAGCAGTCCCTTGTTGCTAAGTAGGATATGAGCACTTAATTTACTACATTCTTTTTTCTCGTACCAGATTTTAGAAATTGCAGATCCTGTTTAATCAATGTGTAAATGCATGCTTTTGATGTATTTTTCCTAAGAGCAATATTTTGATCATTCTTAATGATACTTAATGAAGTCACCGCATGATTTCTGATTGTACCTAATTGAAGCTTGTGACTTGCATTTCAATGCTATCATCTTACAGTTTTATGTCTATCAGATGAAACTTTACAAGGACCCAAATAAATTAAGAAATTTACTGAACTGGTGCATTTCTTGGAATAAAGTTGCCTGGAAAAATATGTATAATTTTTCAAATTAATTGCAGGGTAAAAGCTATCTCTTATATTACAAATCTGAGGTAGAAAAGGCACAAGAAATTGAGATGACGAGAAAGCTGGTTTATTATGATGTTGTGTTGGATTGCATAAAAGAACTAAAATTGTTGGACTGTTTCCTTAAGAATAGATACATACATAAAGCTATAAGAACAGTTATTTATAATTTTAATGAAAGTCTCTCTTGTTATGCTGACAATAGGTTGGCATTGTACAGGTACAAACAACTAGACATATCCTGTCCTAAATCCCTTCTAAAGTGAAATACAGATTCTGCAAATATTTACTCTTAAAAGCAGTCACATAATCTGGGTAAAATCACCAGATCTATCTATCTGAAAAGTTGTTGAGGATCTTCCTTATCTGGTGAGATGGGTGTCCAGTTTAACACTGGTAAGGTGGGCAAAAGAATTTTGTTTGTCTAATTGAGAAAACTAAAATACAAGGTTTTTCAAAACTATGGACATTATTTAGTCCAGATTAGTCTGGAGTAATGGTGGCACAAAACCACTGTCTTTGACATATCCCCACAAGAAAAAGTCTCAGGTGTAATGCCTGGGGGTCTTGGGGGCCAAGAGTGTAGCGCCAAGCCTTGGAGCTCCGTGCAACCTATCCAACGTTGAAGCACAGTGTCCATCTTTTTGAAATGCCTTGTAGTACAAAAGATTCCCAGACTTACAGAAATTCAAAGTCTGATATTTATGAGCGGAACAAGATCCTGGAAATAAATTCCCACAGGAGAAGAGAATAAAGGTCAACGGCAGGACCATGATTAATGTTCCAGTGGTCCTCGCCATGTTGCAGTCACGTAGCTAATTGTTACTCTTAAAAATAATCAAATGGTGCATAGTATTACCTTCAAATCTTCTGATTTATGCACCTATCTGGGAGAGCCCATGTGAGATCATTTATACTTTGGTGTCCACAAACAAGACACAAGTGTTGGCTTCAAGTGGGAAGAAACAGTTTAATGCCTATATCTCTGTTACATCAGTGATCAAAAGGTCAGTGGTAAAACCCTTTCTTCTTACCTCTGCATCATCACTGTATATCTATTTGTTCATGTTCCTGTTACTTATTTCTTTTGTTTTTTTTTTTTTTCTTCTGTCCTAGAATTAAGAATTATTTATTTAAAAAGTGGGTTTACATGAATTAAACAAAAAGTAAAACCAATAGATGTTTAAGATAAGAAAGAAAAAAAGGAAAGGAAAGAAAAAGAAAGAAAAAAAGAAAAGAAAATCATTAAATTGTAATTGTTAATATGTCAAGATCATTTTTACATGTTTTTAAGAGATAGTCTTTGGCAATAGAGTTTACAGGCTACCTGAGACAAGCTGAAGAATAAATAAAATGTCCTAGGTAAAGAAAAGCATTGTAAGGCTTTTTAATAAGGTCTTGTCTGCTGTATAAGAGAAGGTTGTAAAAAGAGAGCAGTTAAATATATGGATGCTCTTAAATCTTGTGGCTTGTGACTCACAGTCTAAGTCAATGGACTTGCAAAGCCACTTACGATCTAGATATCTGGCAAATATCAACTTTGAATAACACCTCATTTTAAGTGCTCTGTTGGCAGAACGAGTCCAAACTCTTAGCTGGGTTGTGAGAGGGCTAATGCAAGGCATGGAGAGAGTTGGCTTAAGAATATGGTATTCAAAGATGATCAGGAGTCAAGACGAGTTAGTCTCTGCTAATTACATAGCCAGAGCATGCTTGTGGGTCTGCTTAAAGAAGCAGAAGCTGGAAGGTTGTTGCAAGAAATCTCTAGATCTTTTTCATTCAATTTCTCAATAATGTTATTTTTTTATTAGGACATGGAAGAGCATCAATGGAAGAGATAGGTGATATCTACCTCAGGCTATATGCTAACCTAAGGATACAAAATTGAATTAGTGTTATATGACGTTGGTCCAATGGCATAAAACCATTGCTGTAAACTTAGAGCAATCATTTTAAAACCAGTTATTGTTTTTTTTTTTTCCCACTGTTGTTATAGGAGTGGTTGTCCAGAAAGGTTTCTACATCCTAGTGGACAAAATTCAATCCAATGACTAAATATTTATTCATGGTCATTTATACTGATTTATTCTCTGTTAAAATTACCTTTAGCTCAAGTACCTGCTTTTCCTCTCTCTCTCCTTATTCCATATCAGCTTTAATTTTGCTTGCTTCAACAAAATTAATTCTTTTAGTCTTTTTCTCAAAAGATGAATGCTCCTTTTCCCCCGATCATTCTAATACTGCAAGCTCGCTCAATGTATAGGATCAAATGACTTTTAAATTAACCATACACACTCTCAACGGTAAAATTTGGACATGACAGAAGTCCAGGTTAAGCAGTGAGGACATAAACAAGCTCTTAGATCTGTTTGTGCATGTGGAAGGAATGCTGCAGGATGCAGCTGAGTTACTTTGAATTCACAATGCCCTTCAGAATATGACTGGTTGTTGTCATTGCCCCTGTCCTAGCCAAAGAGCATTCCTCTTTGATTCTAAAACATTAATGCCCCTGTCCACCCTACTCCATATTACAGTCAAAAAAAGGAAAGAAAATCAAGGATTTGGTTCCATCTGGTAATATTATTCTAAGTATTTTCAAATCACTGCCTAATCAGCTTCCTCCTTGTTTCAGATTGTCAAACTCCTAAGCAAGCTATTATTCTTCCTTACAGTACTAATGTGGCTTTCCAGATATACAGCTTCAGCAAAAGCCTAGTATGATGTGAGACATTTGTTCTAAGACATGCATGGGCAGAATGTGAATAGAAGACTAAAGTGTTTTTACATTGTCCATCAAAAAATCAAATTATGTAAAAAAAAAAAAAAAAAAAATCAACTTACTACTGTGTGGATCCATCAACCAAAGTTTGTAGAGCTTTCTGATGTGAAAGAAAGGATTAAGTAAGAGAGTAGAAAGACTCCTGCCTGACCCTGAAATGTTTCCATCTTATTGTTGTTGTTGCTGGTTTTGGTTTTGTTTTAATTTCAGCAGTAATCACACTTAAAACATGGAACACTGAGTTACAGAAGAACAGTGAAAATTTAAAACTTTGGAAACTTTGTGACATGTCTGTGGAGTGTCCTTGAGTGGCACCTAAGGACAATAAAGAGGGAGAAGAGGAGAATGGACAGAACAGGCAGAATGAGAGGAACTTTATCACTTGCACATTTTATATGTGAAAATATTTGTTTGTTTGTTTTCCTTTTTAGCAACTGAAAAAGCTACAAGGAGCAAATCCATTCTGTATTTGAAGAAGTGAGAGGAAAGGATGTTGAAGATGTAGTCCTGCACTCTATCTCCTACCCCAGTCCTGAATATGTGGTACTAGACATAGGCGAATGTTTCAATCTTCCTGTTCATTAACTTATAAACCTTTTTTAAAGACAAGAGTACAGACTGTGCCAAATATATGCTGGGCTCGTAAGGAAGACAAATGCCCACTTGGAGCTGAGTTCATACTGTGGAATTCATTCTACTCTGGAACTTTTATTGCTGTGTAATTAGAGTGACATTTGGTCAGTCTTGTTAGATCTGGATTTAGACCAAGGACTTAGAGGTGGAGGTCCAATAAATTCTCTCCTCTGAAGCTGATAGTTATTGTTTTAATTGTTGTGCTGCTTTTACTGTCACTGGGCCTTGTATTTCTATTGTTGTTGCATGACTTTGGCTCAATCATTCCCTAAAATGAATTCTCCATCTTCCCTGTGTTTTCTGTATTCTCCCAGATCAGCTGTAGTGTCTGAAACTCATGAGGATTTCTGCATTCTTTAAATGTGGACAGTGCTGGGGTAGAAAATTCCAAAATGAAACCCTCAGGGCTGTTTGGAAATGATTATGGTAACTGAATAGGTTACACAGTCCTCTTATGATTATAATATAGTAAGGAACTGGCTAGTTCACACACTACTGATTCGAAATAAAATTGCTTAATACAGATAACTCCGAGTCTGATATCTCTCGATCTTGAATTAAATTATCCTACTTTTCTGGTCTCAGGCCATTGTGATGTATGACATGGAAAAGATAAAAGAAGCTACTTCAAACAAGGATTTACCTAATCAGATATAAGTTATAAACAACTTTATCTGAACTGCTCACTTACAAAACATCCCTGTGTAATCAATGGAGGGAAATAGCCATAGCTCAGAAAAAATTACTCTGTTCCAAAGTAGGCCTCTAAAATAGACAATATGTAAAAATTCAGAGTAATTAATTCCAAAGGTGTTCAGGTCAAGGAAATGAACTGCAGATTTCTACACTGTAGACATACAAAGTAAGGAAAGATTGATCACTCTTTGAGTATCATTCCTAGGTAATTTTTGAATAAACTTCTTCCTCTTCCGTTCAAGGATTCCAGCAAAAAAATGATAACATAGATGCACTACTCTAATGTATTTTATATAAATAAATACATCTTAAAGCTTATTAGATGTATGTAATACATGAGTGGAATCAAGAATAATTGAAAAAATCACAGAGAGACAGAGGTGGATGAGTAAACTGGCTAAGATCAGTTCATGCACTGCCTAGTTATATTTATAGTTCTCTATGGTTAACACAAAAAACCTACTTTATTTATTCAACCAGGTATTCTAAGATCTTATTCAAATAAAGATCTTTAGACCATGGGGCAGGAGCTGGAGATCAGTTTTTAATCATGGAGTTCCTCTAGGACCTTGGGCTAAGAAATAAACAAATAAAATTTTTCTTACTATATGACAGTCTGTGGAAAAATTTAGGCTAAAATATCCATATTAAAAAAAAAAAAAAAAAATCCACACAGAAAACTCCAAACCAAGACTGTTTGCAAAAGCACAACATACTGCTTAGGAAGCACTGAAGTCTATTTTCTACTAAGTCTTAAAAACCATATTAACTATAAAGTTCTTTACTCTGTCTATGCTTGTTCAAGCTTTTGTAAATATGTAGTTCACAATAAATATGACATTTTTTTAAAAGGTATACACAAGTATACACAATGTAATCTAAAAACTTTTATTATCATTACCATTAGTAAAGTGACATGTTATTGCTCAGAGGGCCTGATCCAAACGGAAGGAATAGAAGTTTGGAGAGGAGAAAATGCCTCCGTTTTACAAAGCGAAACTCCCCAGTTTTACGAAGTGTGTCTGAGATATTTCCCTAAATAATAAAAAAAGTTGATTTTTTTACTGCACTGTTTATCACATCTATCCCAGACATTTCCTTGAAGATGATATCAAATATTTTCTAAATTTGCCTGTTCATTTGCAGTAGATATAAGGAAAATCTAGACAGCTCTCAGTGGGATAGATAATGCCTATAACTGCTCAGATAAATTTCACTCCTTAGCAAAAAACAGATTTATCAAAACACCTAAACTCTACCACTCAAATTGTCATCAATAGGAATATAGACGTTTTAAATATTCATGTGTCATTCATGTAAAAACAGAGTTGCTCTAGACACTTAGTATAACTGAAATAATAGACATAAACATATATTTTTGTAGCTCTCTTATTTCTCATCTCTTTAAAAAATCAATTTATTTTTAATAAAATAATAAAGATAATGGTTTCCATTATGAGAGCAGGGAAAGGAGTTCAATAACTTAACCTTTTCCTTCTCTTCACACAATTTTAAGCTCATGGAAATGGCTAGGCAACACAGTTAAAGACCTTGCAAACTACTCAGAAGATAAATAATCACATCCAGTATAAATAAACAAGGAGGTACATTATTTGACAAATAATGCCCAGCAATGGAGACAGAAATATGTAATTTTGTATTATAAAACATCATTAGGAACTCTTTGAAAAAAAAACACAAATGTGGTAGAGACTCCTTAAAATGCATAACTTTCACATATGATCAATTCTCTCATCGACCCATTTTATTCTTACACAAGGAGTTTGATAATGATGGAGACTGATGACATGCAATATTAAAAAACAGGGTTTGTCTATTGTATCACTGAATACATGTAACTGAATGGTGAAATTTGTTTTGTCTTCCCTTCTGCTGTTTTCCTGTGGAAGATCCACACTGCAGGTGCATATTTATTTAAAGCTATTTCTTCTGTATACAGCTCATGCTGAACTGTCAGAACTTGCTTAAGGAAAGGTGGTGGCTCGCAGACTCTGGGCTAAACTACTCTACATTTGCAACCAGGATAAGCTGCTACCTTTTCACTCCCTCATTTACCTCTTCTGCTCCTTACAGTAAGAGATTCTCTGCTCATGAGAAACGTATTTTATTTCTATTCCTAACTAAAGACTCAAGGAATTGCCAGACCACCTATTTAATGCATTTAATTTAGAACCTGGCAGGTTATAAACACCTAGGTAACAGACTGGTGCAGGAAGTTTACTTCCCAGCAATGCATTACCTGTGGAGTTAGTTTACTCCAGAGGCTTCTCTGTCTTGAACCACAACAAACTGTGGGGAGGTACACAACTTAATGTGTCCGATGGTTCATGATATTCCCCAAACATTTGCTTCAACCCTCTTCTTACTCAATGGTTTTGTTAACGACATTTTTTAGAAAAAAAAAAAAAAATGTACTACGTGTATTCACTACAGGCACAGAATGAGAAATGAACTACAAATGCAAATGGAAGTTGGAATGTTGTAAGAATGTATTTTGTGCCCTTTAAAAGCTGATCAATGGAAAATGGGTATAATACAACGATATCATAAAATTGTATAATACCAATGAAAAGATCCGCTATAAGAAGGAGTTTGGAAGTGCCAGAAAACAAAGACTTGGACTAGACCTTTAGCAGGGGAACAGCGGTCCTTTTCTTTACAAGACTAAATATAAAAATAAAGTGTTTCTTACCATAAAATGCTGAAGTGGTAATGATGGTATATGAGAAATCATGAGGTTTTTCTGAAATCTTTAGAGCAGTAGAAGTTTAGGTAGAGGTTTCAAAAGGCAATAGCACTAAGACAACTAGCACGGTAACCAAAGAGAAGACTTCATAACACACATCTTAGATCCTTCTTGTGTTTCCATTCTCCTTCACCAAAATTGTGATACTAAATTTCAATCCTTCACAAAGCAGTTGCAAATGCATTCACTATGTGCAATTCTAGAATTTAGTTTTACATTAGCTGAGATGACAGTATGTTTTGGGGGGTTTTTTTTGGTTAACAGTTCACACAACTGTTTAGCAACAATAACAACAACAACAACAAATCTAGGCAATCTTCTGTGCACTGTGTGGAACTTAAATGAATAATTACACATTCTCTATTTAGACATCCTCTGAACTGGTTCTTGCAAGATCTCAGCTTGGAAAGGAAAAACTTCCTGACCTCTTCTCGACCAATAATCAGGATTCCAGATTTGGAATAATCACCCCCTTCCCTACCACAGATACATTTATTGAAGCCAATTTTATCAAATTAATTAACAAAGACATCTGAGTACTAGCAAAAAATAAAAAATAAAATAAAATAATAATTAAAAAAAACAATGAAACCACAAAGCAACTGGAAAAACAACAGCTATTTCTCTGAAATCTCAAACTGTTACTCTTCAGCATGCAGTTTCAGCATCTTTTGTTTCTATTTTATTTGCTTTGATTCATAAGAGTTTTTATTACACAGATATTTAAAGAAATTAATGTTTAATGTTGTTTATACAATACCTCATGGGTCTGATCCAAATTCTGTTGAAGTAAAAAGTGAGTCTTTTCATTATTTCAACTTGTACTGGATTAACCTTGAAATTCTTGTGTGTGAAGTTAATTTATTGTTATTGTTATTTTTTTTTTTTTTATTCTGTGTTCATTATTTGTCATTCTTTTTATATTATTGAATTCAAATCAGACACTATAACCCAACTATGTTACTTGACTAATCTGTTGCATACACCATGACTAATCAACAGAAAACGGTTTGTGATTGTAATTTTCAGCCTTTGGATCGTTCTTGAAGATGATGCTATTCTCAACCACAAAGATAACTTTTCCTAAGAAATGTGTTTTATCTTCTCTAATACTTTCTTACAGTATTTTAGTTCATTTTAGTGTTTAGTAGTAGTACGAGTTGTAATTTTGTCAAAATTTGCACCAAAGTCATTTGTTAGCACCAGAACCAATGAATTTTGCTGAAACTAAAATTCAAAAAAATATTTCAGTTGTTCATTTTTACACATAAAAGGAAGGAATGGAAAAGTATGTTTTCTTTTTTATTCAATTATTATAGTAAAAATATTTACATTATTTGCATTTAAATTTTATGGAGGTAGGAAAATATTTATTCTCACAAGAAAAATGAGACATTCATTTTGAACCCTCAGGAACGAAAAACTGGCATTCTGCTAAACTAGAAAACATAATACAGATTGAGCTGCTGCAATTTCTTAACACAGTCTTATCTGGCTTAGAGGAATCTTGTGTTAGAAACATACTGAGCACAAAGGGATAAACAACCCCCATTCCTAAAAATGTACATTCCTATTTCAGATAAGAGTGTCAAGAACTGGAAGAATGTAAGAACAGTCATAGCCAATGCCACAAGTTAGTTATATGCATAAAAATTAGTATGACAGTTATTTATATCAACAAAGTCTCTAACAATGATGAGTTTAATTAATATTTATGACCTCTTCAAACAGTCACTTAAATCAGAATTAGCCTATGAAAAATTAACAACAAGAATTTTGTGTGTGCGTGCGTGTGTGTGCCTGTGTCTGTGTCCGTCTGTGTCTATTAAAAGCAAGAAAAATGGAGAAAACCGTGATTTTTCAAAAAAATAACTTGACTGATTTAACAAATCTGTTAAAAAAATGTGTTTTCTTATATTATATTGGTATGTGCAAGCAACATTTATGTAGAAATTATGCCCAGTTGTTTTGTCTGTTTGGTTGGTTCTTTTGCGCTTTTTTGGGGGGGTTGGTTTGTTTTTTGTTTTCGGGTTTTTTGTGTATGTGTTGCTGGTTTTTGTGGTTTTGATGTGTGTTTTTGCTGTTGTTTGTTTGTTAATTTGTTTCTTTTAATTACTATTATTTTTGTGGTAGTTTTGATTTTGGTTTTAATTTTTTTTAGCCCAAATAGATTTTCAAGCCACTTGAATGCTATCCATACTTCCATTTTGTCTAGGAAAACCACCACTTTGTTGATTGGCAAAAACCATAGTTTCCTACTGAGAGAGAAGATTAACTTTTCTTTATTTTATTGATTTGTGAAAGAAAAATGGAAATATTACACGTTGTCTGAGAACCATGGACTGCTTCACAGGCTTCTTCATGATCTTTGCCAAGTCACCTGTTTGTTGTTTGTTTGTTTGAATTCCTGAATGATAAGTATTGTACTGCCTTCCCTGTCAAATTTGACATGTTTGTTTGTTTGTTTTTTTAGTGGAGATGGTGGAATATTTATCTGCTTTGATGTTGATGCACACAAAATATCACATATTACAGATATCATCAGGAGGTGGGTCTTTAGTCTGTACTTTCAGACCTGGAGATACTCCCAGAAGAATATTGTCGTGGAACATTCACAGACCCAAATACACAACTGCTGAATGCTTCACATCTTTTCAACAGCTTTATAAATATTTTGATTGTGCCAAATAATTCAACGAAATATGAGAGGTAGAATTGTTATGTTCTCATATCATCCACTGACTTTTGAGAAGATTTGCTAAGAATAGGTCTGAAGTGAAAATTTCAGGATCCATGATATTTCACTCACATGCCCACTAGTAATCATTCAATGTCTTCTGAAAAAAATTGAGATCCTTATTGACTTTGATTCAGCAGGATCAGACCCATTATATTGCAGTCATAGCAAATATTTTATTTTATTTTAAAAATATCACATATTTTTCAGCACTCTGGTTTGTTTGTTTGCAACATCTGCATCTGGTAAATTTGCAACTAATAACCTACTTTATTTGAAATCTACAAATTCAGTTCAGTGCTACAAAATAATGCAGTCAGAAACAAAGGAGGCAAAAAAAATGGTGGGATCTCTGCAAAAATGTTTTATCCGTGTTATAGAGGGAGTGTTCATTATGTCAAAAGAAAAATAATGTTTATACTTTATATTGGAAAATAGACCTGCAGATGAATCTGCTCCATCTGACAATGGATGGTCCATAATTTGGGGATACATGCTTGAGTGCTCTTCATTGAACTCCTGTAAAGAAACACGGATCAAAATTATCCTAAGAATTTATACCGCAGGAGAAAAAACGAATGTGGCTGCTCCAGGCCATTTAGAAAAAAATAAAAAAAACCCAGCTGTTCTGTGCAGACATTGCAGATGTGCTTGGCATGGATCTAGCAAGGGCAAAGTGGATAAGGAAACAAATATATTGAATATGTCAAACTCAGGAAGAAAATTCTGGACTGCTACACAGACAAGCAAAACCTCCACGACAGATGTTCTAGTCTTTCTGAACAGATTTGTCTGCTCTGAAACCTGGACTAGCATCAGAAAACCCATTATTTTTTCAGCACCTGATTCCCTCTGTCTCTAGCAAAGGTTGCCCAAGTGCCACACTACCTTACATGATATTCAGCAATTTTCTTTTTTGCCCTTCTCTGGAAACAGAGCTTAATTCCCCCTAATCTCCACAATCAGGGACTATAACCTGAGACACAGCATCATCAGAGGTGTAAAGACATCACTAAATACAGGAGAAAGAGCTCTTCTTTCCAGAAATTAAATTCCTCAAGTATGTAACCTCAATTTATAATGTTATTATTATTTTGTCATTTTACTTTACACACACACACATATATGCACATTCATTCATGCATATATATGAATTATATAGGAATATGTTCGCACGCATGCACACAGAGTCTACAGTGAGAGCATTCAGTGCTCAGCAGCAGGCCCTGAGCTCCAGACAGAACAGGGCTCAGCACTTGCTGTTCAAGCTGGAAGATTAAAAAAAGAAAAAAAGATAATTATCCTGCAATTATACAGCATTTACCTTGCATTGCTTATATAGCATGTGAACGGCAGTTACAGTGTAGTTACTCAAAAATATATGTAGCAAACAATGTGCTTAAAATAAATCCAGACCCTTTCTTCTGGCCTTTGTTTTTTAAATTCAGTAATTTAACATGTCATTCCCTTTATCAGCTCTTTGTTCTGCTGACTTATGAGAGAAACAGAAATTGGTGCAACAAATTTGCACTTTTAACAGGTTTATTATTACATTATTCCTTTATGGGGTCTTCTACGTAATTGCACAAAATGATGTTATAAATCCCCACCGGAAACACTTATTCCTCTGTAGCCTGATGTCCAATGTCTAGAGGACACGAGCAGCGCATCTCCCCCGTCTGCTATTAGCATGCCTACATGTTCCTTTTGGTGTATTAGAGGGCAAAACAAACAGGGGACAAGGACTAAACGATCCAAATGGATAGACGAAAAGAGAGAGAGAGAGAGAGGGAGAGAGGATTTGAAAATAAGCCAACAAGCACTTACAGCAAAACTAACTACCAGCAAAACATTTCCTTCACAACAAAGGTTGAATCAAAACCCTATTCCCCCAGCATATGAATTAGGAGAACAATTGTGTGATTATGATTAAAAAAAAGAGCATTACATTTTATGTTCAGCTATAATTGGTATTTATGACAATTTATGTAAACAGTAATGAAGCCTATGTGATTTTTGCGGGGAAATTGCATTATGACACCAATGATCGTTACTGTTAATTTTCCTGAAGATGATGGCAATCAGCAGGCATAGTTTCATTGTAAATAGGTTAATTTAAAATTCAAACGCTGCTGGTATTTCAAAATGAGTTCATATTTGATTTCTGAAAGCTTTGGCCCTGACTGTCAGGATGTCAGGGAAAAAATGCTTCACAACATAGAGAAAGAAAGAGCAAATGAGAAAGAGAAAGAAAAACTGAATGAGCTTTCTTCCAGGAATGAATTTCTGCTTGATAATTCAACCCTGTTTCTAGGTATGCTGTGATCTACTGTGTTGCTACCAATTGCTTACCCAAGTTGGTAAGGAGGAAAGGAGGAAAGGAAAGTACTGAAAAGGAGGCTCATGGTGTCTACAAATCACGGGCTAATCTGATGGTTTATCCAGTTTAGTTGTGATGGCTTTGCGTATTGCACCAAAACTCATTGCCATGTCTTCTCTCCCTGCAATGTATTTCAGCATGTAAAAAAAACCCCACTTCTAAATACTTTATTATTCCCACTACTTTTGAATATAAGGGTCTCATACATATAAGTATAACCGAATTCCTAGCTCTGCTTTGTGAGGAAACGCTATATAATGTCCTATTTCACAGAAAGGAAATCTAAGTGGTAAAACCCAGGTTTTTAATTGCCAACATAACAAAGAAAAGTCAACTGTACACTTTATGAATCCCAGCATAGAGAAAACTGGTATCCAGTTACAAGTAGAACCCCTGAGATTAATGACTTCACAACCCTCTCTCTCCACCTGAACTATCAACAGATCCTTCTGTATGCAGTATTTTATAAAATATTCAAAAAAATACTTTCAGTGTTTTCAAGCCCTTCTACCAAAGCTGTTTGAAAGCATTTTCTTATCCTTAGATTGATTTGAATATGAGTATCTAAATGATACGTTTCTCTGTAGGTAGGCAGAGAATGAGAAAGCTTGGAGGCCAGCTCAAATAAAGAACGCGATGCAACCTTCTACATGTTTTCAGCTCAAGGTCACTTTCAAGGATGACATTAACAACTTGTTCACAATCTAATGACACATTTAGATTAGAGTTTGCAATGTACATAGGCAGCTTTTTTTTTCATTCTCTCTTCATTGCCAGATAAGATGTTTGATAGGAATCTCTACTGTAACCTTTCAGAATTCATTTATTTAGGAGAACTAAAATAATGAAATGCCAAATGAATTAAGAATGATATTTCTTATAATATCAAGTGAAGACAATTTAAATAGTCCATATGCACAAGCTCCCAGAGATGAATGATCTGTTCATTTGTTAGTGTAAATGGGATGCATTTGTTAGTTATTATTTGCTGTGGCTTGACAAATTTTTAAGAGTGAAATTCAGCCATGTACCCAAGATGGGCCAAAGGAATACTGCATAAATGTATTTTAAGAATTACAGTGTCTTATTCTGGTCATCTTCATATATGTGAATTTTATTCAAAGTTCTTGGTCCACTTTGAAGGCACTTTTTTTGTAAACGATATAGGAAATCCCAGCCACGCGTTTTTACAGAGGCAGTCCTTGATAAAACACAGGTGAGAAGTGAATATACTTCTTCTCAAAAAGATAATATCTGGGATGAAACAGATTGACGATAACAAACTAGGTATCCAGCTGAGATATAAAACAGAGGCCTGTTTCCCTTGTTCTCTTTAGAAATCCCACAGCATTTGCTAAAAATGACTCTGTGAATTTTTTTCTAAATGAATCTTTGTAGAACATGCAATCAAAATTGATAGGCAAATGTATACATCTGGTAGAAACTTCAGAATATGAACTGTCATTTCATTCTGCATTCTGAAAGTCTCAGTAAAAGTGTCTGAAACAGTAGGGTACAACAGCACTGGATATGGAGGAACTTCAGCCAGCATTTTTATTATGAATTTTAAGATTGAGCAATTTTAGAAAAAATGATGTTATGATAACAATAGTTGTCCTTATTATGGTAGCATTTAGGGTTCTAAACCAGAAGCAGAATCAATAATACAATTCAATGGAAACAAATAAAGACGTTTCTCCCAGAAGATCTTATCATTTTTTCAAATAAATAAAATATAAAAAAGGAAACGATGGCCAGAAAATGTAATGGAAACAAATCAACTTATTAAAAGCTTTCTGATTCTGTTAGATACTGCCATTACTTCCATTATTTACTGGTCAGATATAGTACCTATAACAAAATACCATCACAAAACACATCTCAAGAACGGAAGTCTTATTCCGAATAGATTTAGTCTGCCAAATCTAGAAGCAAATGGAAGCAATAAAGCGGGACATTAATGTTTCTCAAAATCCTATCCTAACAACTTGGTTTCCTAAAATGTCTGGATGGACACCAGTGACAAGTGATGTCCCTCAGGGCTCTGTACTGGGACCAATACTGTTTAATATCTTCATCAATGACATAGACATTGGGATCGACTGCACTCTCAGCAAGTTTCCAGATGACACCAAGCTGAGTGGTGCAGGTGACACACCTGAGGGACAGGATGCCATCCAGAGGGACCTGGACAAACTCAAGAGGTGGGTACATGTGAAGGGCATGTTATGACAGGATAAGGGGTAAAGGTTTTAAACCAGAAGAGGGGAGATTCAGGTCAAATGTTAGAAAGAAATTTTGTACTGTGAGGGTGGTAAAACACCAGTACAGGTTGTCCAGACAAGTGGTAGATACCTCATCTTTAGAGACGTTCAAGGCCAGCATGGACAGGGCCCTGAGCAACCTGATCTATTTGAAGAAGTCCCTGCTCAAGGCAGGTGATTGGACTAGATGACCTTCGAAGGTCCCTTCCAACCCAAAGTATTCTATGATTTTGTGACAGACGGCCATATAGTTTGTCCTGAGTTTGCAAGGCCTGAATTCTGCGGTTAGAAAGGCCTGCACCCTCTGATTTTTCATGAGCTGTTTGCAACTCTGTTTTACCTGGTTTAGAGTAAATGCCTTTTTTTTTTTTTTTTTTTTTTTTTTTTTTTTTTTTTTTTTTTCCTGTTTTAATTGACTGAGTGTCTATGGCTGAATTTCTTTGCTTTTATCTTTGTATGGCACAACCACAGTTACATATAGACGTCAGTAATAAGCAGCTATGCTATATAAAATGATCGTGGTACTAATACACTAAGATATTCTAAGAAACTAATATTAGCTGCCTAAAAATAGAAGATACACAGTGACATTACACTGCATTTGGGGCTAGAATGCAGCTGTTTTTCAGAAAGCTGCCTCGGGTGTCAACAGCTTATCAGACCTCAGAGATGTGATGATACCTGCAAGTCTACAGAGCTGTAGACGTCTCAGGTCCATAGAAATATGTTTCTTACAACTGGATATGTCATGAAATTAAGGACTTGTAGATCTGAAGAAGTAAAGAAGCTGATATTTTGGGCTATAGCAGGTTTTCACCCCGAACATTATTGAGTGTTAAAGTTTAAATTGCTATAAGAAATTGTCTACATTGCAGTGAAACTTATTCTAGAGTTGTGGCTGAAATTCCAATTCTTTTTGCTTCATTGGCCTTTGCTTGCCATGTGCCTGACTTCGTTTCAAACAACTTAAGCACAAATGCTTGTAAGTTTTTAGAAGTGAAGACAAGAATTTACTCCATAATGTCATTGGAATTGAATGTTGTGACTGAATAATGGTCTCCAACAGATAGCAAATATAAGTACTCAAGCAAAGCAGACATATTTATTTTCAAAGCTGGAGACCATTTTTCAATCATAACATTCAATTTCTTTTTCATTAATTCCATTATAGCATCATGGTTCATTGTCAATTTAAGAGCAAGTAAATAAAATAGATGTGAGTGACCCACAGACTCAGAAAATCAGATGTTGGTTGTACTAGTTAAAAGACTACACTTGGCTAGGTGGAAAACTTTGATGATTATGTAAATTTTACATGGTCATGCATAACATTTGTGTAGATACAAAACCCAGTGACAACCATCTGGATGTCATAATTTCACCCAGAGCAACAGCCTTCCTTATTTTGTTCAGCAAGTTACTGTTCAGTTTACTGCTGACAATTTAACCAAACTTAAATAGACTAAAAAACACCTGAATCACTCATTGTTGGTGGACTTTTTGGATAGGGTGTCTTCCCTATTGATTATTGATAAACATGTACAGATAAGATGCTCAAAACAATCTTACTAAGAATCTCAGCAGCAGCTTCATGAAAGAGGTAATGAAATACACAGTGAAAGAGAGAATAGTTTACATTTTACCAATAGAAGCAATAACTCACATTCTTTTATTATTTTTTAAAAATTCAGTGGTATCTGGAATTAGCAGTGAATAATCTGTAGTGAAATGACCCCATGCACTGATCAGTCCTCATTATACTTTTATCTGTGAGTGCAAAAACATGACAAAGGGAAAAAGAAGACAGCCTCTATCCTTTTGAAGGCGTGCCCTGCACTGACATAAAGACTAAGCTAACATTAAGTCTGCATGTGAAGGCATCCCCTCCACCCGCATGCCAGCATTATGGAATTCATCCTCAGCACTTACCATCTGCCCAGCATGAGCACAGGTGAACAAGGACGTACTGCTAACAAAGAAAGGGGAGCTGTTATTTATTATTCATCAATCTCCAGGGCTTCTTTGCCACTCACAGTTAGCGTACTTGCCACAGACATTATTTACCATTTGACAGTTCAATTCAGGTACATCTAGTGGAGACCGTGCTTGTAGCTAGCATTCATGTATACCAGAACAGTCAGTATCTCTCAAGCATGACATGCACATTATAGAGCAAATGCAAATGAACAGGCCCTGTTGCAAAGAGCTTACAATCTAATACGAAGGAGAGAGAGAAAGAGCAGTAAGGTGGGATGTAAAGAGAACTAAGAGAAGAGAAATATTGCTAAGCCAGAGCAAATCACTTCTCACACACTGCAAAACTCTATTGGCTTAAGATCATTATATGTATGTCTGATAGAGTAATAGAATAAGATAATATAACAATAATGCTACACCTCTATAATTTGTAAATCTTAAAATACTAATTTTGGCTCAGATAGTACTATGTTGTACCATAATAAATCAGATAATCTGCCCTCCCCATTTACCCAGGCAAACATTTAAGGACACATCACAAATGAATTTAAGTGCTGTAGCAACTTGAGAGAGAAGGATCTTGACCCACACAGCAACATGGGACCTGCATGGCCCTGTGTCTAAGGTTGCTGAGATGGTTGATATCCTTGCAGGAACCTCTGTATTGCTTGTGAAAGGCAGTAGTGATCAGGTCAAATTCTCGGTGACTGAAGAAAGGTAAATATTGAACTAATCTTTTAAAAAGGCCGGAAGGGTGACCTAGTTATTTACAGTTGATCTGCCTTACTTTGATCCCTGGGAAAATCTTAAAGCTAGTCTTTATTCTAACTAACTTTTTCACAGTTAAAAGTTCTTTCGATTTTCTTTAAGGATTAAACATTTAAGTAAAGTTTTAGGAAGATTCACAGCAAATTCTTAGTTGATATGAGGTCCTGTCACAGTAATATTTAATAGATAATGCATAATTTAAAATATAAAGTGTATAATGTTGGGTACATTTAGAAAAAGAGTGAAAAAGAAGAGTTTATAATAATGATATTCTGGGTCCTTCAACAATAATATATATTCCAAATATTTTCATGAAAATAAAGGGATAAAACAATCCTTGTAAATGAGTAGCTATTATCTCCCAAACCTTTTTTCTCATCTCAGACAATGTGGGGTTTTTTTTGCCGTTGTACAATTTTCCATCACAACATCATGCACATTTAATGAAGAAGTTCAATATTGGCTGGTCTTCTGAATCCCAGACATCTCCGTTCAGTGCCACTTACTATTACTCTTGCTTTATGGGCATTCGGTTAGTTTTTAGTACATGAAGCTGAGTTCACATCTCAGCCAATTTGAACTAATTTTTTGAGACACTGTATGAAATGATTTACTAAAATCCAAATATATTATGCCAAATGCATTCCTTTCAGCCACTAATTTTGTAATTCTGTCATAAACAAGCAATCAAGTTCATTTGACAAGATTCGTTCTCCTAAAGCCCTGCTGCTTATTTTTAATAACCATCTACAAAAATCATCCACATGAAAGATGCACACACCAAAAATGGAATGAGGCTGTATCCTGAAAGATATGGAAAGTAGAAGTTCAACAAAAATAAAAAGAGTGGTGAAGAAATACACTGGCTAGATGAACAGTACTTTGAAACAGACACCATAGAGATTGGTAGGTTATATGGCTTGCTTGCTACTGAAAGGCTTTAGATTTTAACCAACATAAAGAACTTTCAGCTACCTATCTCTTTTTTGTTTGCTTATTTGTATTTTATCCTTTCTGCCTTTAAAGATTGTATGTATTACAAAGCTGTGGAAGAATAAGATAAACTTTCATAAGTGAATTTTTGCTGAGTGATAAGATTCAGAGGAAACAATATTAAAAAGAAAACAAAACTAAACAAACCAACAAAAATAAAATAGGAGAAGACTGAAAACATATGAAAGCCTCATTTGTTTTTCCAGTAAGTTTCATAGTCTAAAATGAAAACAGTAACAATGAAAAAGGTTATGTAAAATACTTTCATTCAGAATTGAAAAGACTTTTTTTTTTTTCTTCCCAGGACAGCATCTATAATGTCTGCAATGGTAATACTGAAATTGCACTTCAGCTCTATTTCAAAACTGGCATTGTTTTCTATTACAAGTCCTGTATATTACAGCACTCTATATCATGGCAAACTCTTGATATGGTTCTACTATAGATATAAAGTGACGTGTGTACGCTATACATGTAAGTACCATATTAGTTTTTCTGACTTTTGAGGAGTAGCAAGTAACAAGATACTATATATCATATTACTCTTTTGGTTACACAATTATAAAGAGATGGGAAAAATCTCCTTATTTGATAATAATATATCCAGAAAATTCTCTTAAATTAGACACCTAACCATTTTCAATGTCTGAAGCAAGGTATAATGAATACTACTACTGTCTGCAGAACAACTTCATCTCTAACATTAGGTATATTTGTTGTTATCCAAAGATAAATTATTTTATGTTTACTCATTCAATAAGTATTGTGCTTAGCATTTCTATGAAGTAACTGAATTACGAACAATGCACTTCCATTTCCTGAAAGAATAACTACACCCTAGTTTTCATTAACAACTCCCTGTTGCTAGTAGTTCCAATTTGCTCAATATTTCAAGAACAATTATGTGAGAGTTTTGTTCGTTTTTTCTTCATATCATTATAACTTTCAGAAAACGTACATGTGTAGTTGTGGTACACTATAGAAAGACTTTAGAGGTCAAGAAAGCAAAGCAAGTTGTGACTGACAACTAATCAAAGGTATGGATTTGAAGCTAATAAAAATACAAAAGGCCTAAATTAATCTGAGAGCCAATCACAATTTTTTGGAAGTGAAATATTGACTGCCTTAAAGCATTTGAAAAAGTGCTCTGCAAGCTGTTCACAACATTTCAGCTATTTCTCTTCATCTCACCTAGGACTGAAAGTTTTCACTTTTCATGGAATGAGTCATTTGCACAAATTTTCTCTTAGCTAAGCCATGACATACAAGTCTATGTAGTTATTGGAAGCAGCCTTTATTTCCACATAAAACATTTCCTATAACTCAAATCATACGTCTGTTTGCTTAGTAGCTTTGAATGATCTTTTTCCTTTTGTACATATTTTCTTTCCCTATGTTGTAAACATACCTTCTAGTTAACTGCTAGACTACTCATTGTCTCATCTGTAAGTTACCCAACAGACCATCTATTAGTATTCCTTAATTTGTCAGAATGACCTACACTGAATACCTTGCACTTCTCTACTGGTATGATGACTTCTGATTTTACAGTTTCAGCTAACTGAACATTTGGTAATGTAACAAAACAGTTTCTAGTTCTGGAATTAAATACAACTGCCTTTTTTGTCTTGAAAACATGAACTACTTTTGAATTCACGGAGTAATATTGTTCCTTTCAATTGTCAGAACACTTTAAACACATTTCATGCTTCATGTCACCCATTGCTACATAGCAACATCTTTGTACTGATAAATAGTACTCTTAACAAATCACAGCAACATTAAATGACATGGCAATAAGGATGGGATTCACCTCATCTAACTTTAACCAACTAAAAATTATGTGATCAATGTAAGGTAACCATTAAAACAATTTTGTTGCTAATAGAAGAGAATAGGTATGTTTAGAGGGCTACTCATCCCATCCCAAAATAGTGTCTAAGACGGTAGGATAACTTTTCCAGGTAGAGGTTTGTGTCTTGTTATTAATTTAGAGGGCGGTATGATGACCACTATAGACAAGATGCTTAGCTAATTTGCCTAAATATGGGTAAATAAGTACTACTGTACAGGTAACCGAACAGCAAGGAGAAAATTAAACATAAACAAAACACTTGAATTTGGTCACCATTCTTGCAGTCTTCATTGTTATTATGATTTTACATCAATTTTTTGTTTGCCTGTTTCATTTTGTTTAAGCTTTGCTTTTTAACTGAGGAGACTGCCACTCGTTCTTCCAACAGGATTCCTCTCTGTGTGTGAAAACATTTGCCTTTATTCTCATGTATTGTGAAGAAATAAATGTAAGTCGTAGAAACCCAGAATAGTTTGTGTTGGAAAGGACCTTGAAGATTATCTAGTTCCAACTCCGCTTCCATGGGCAAGGACCCTTTCCCTTCCACTAAAGCAGGCTGCTGGCCTTGGACACTTCCATGGATACAACTTTCACAGCATCTCTGGGCAGCCTGTTTCAGTGCCTCATCATCCTCATAGTGAAGAATTTCCTCCTTATATCAAAGCTAAATCTACACTCTTTCAGTTTAAAGCCACTACCCCTTGTCCTATCACTACATGCCATTGTGAAAAGTCCCTCTCCATCTTTCTTGTAGGTCCACATCTCCATGATGCCAATAAGATCACAGACCTGCCAGTGTATGCATGTCTCCAGGTCCTCATTCCCCATGCTATGTGTGTTTGCACCGAGGCATTTCACTTGGGCCTGTGATTAAGCTGACTTACCGGCTGGAGTGGCTCAAATTCCTTTGTGCTGCCCTTCAGATGCTTTCCTGCTGACCTGTGACCCTTCTCCAGGCTCTCTTCATTTATTGCTGGCACTGAAATCCAGCTGATAGGAGTGGGATGGGTTGAGGTTCCCTTCCCCCAGAAACTTCAGTTTAAAGCCCTCTTCGTTAGCTTGGTAAGACTGTGATTGAAGATGTTCTTCCCGTTCCCTGACAGATGGACCCTATCAACTCCCAGTAGACAGAGTTTCTCAAAGCAAGTCCCGTGTCCCAGATAGCTGAACCCCTGGCTGTGGCACGACTGCTGGTAACCACTTGTCGGCATGCCAGATTCTACTGGCCCTTTCAAACCCCTTCCCTTTGATCAGGAGAACCGACGAAAAATCTACTTGCACTCCAGAGCCTCTTACCACTGCTGCTAGGGCTCTGTAATCCTTCTGGGTACTCCTCAGACTGCTCCTGGGGAACAACAGCATCAGGTAATAGTCAGTGGGCTGTAAGACGCTTGGTAGTCTCCCAGTGACAACCCTGATATGAGCCCCCTGTAAGCAGCTCACCTCTCTACAGAGTGCGTCAGGTCAGTAGATGGGGCCTCTAAACCCCTCAGAAGAGAGTCACCTTTTCTTATTTGCGCTGGCTGTTAGACAGGGAGCAGATCAGGCTGCCTTACTCAACTCCAGCACCTCTCCTGATGTGACAGATCTTTCCTCTTGAGTCTGCAGAGTGGTGAAGTGGTTCTGCAAGGGCACGTCAGGCTTTGGGGGAAGTTTCTTCCTTCTGCTAGTCCTTGCTTTTACGAACTTCCATTCTTCTGCATTATTGCCCCCCCACACCCGTCTGTGTATGTGGGTGGGGGAGTTTTCGGCTGCTTGGCTGTGGGTCCACTGCAGACTGCGCTTGGAACCAGCTATCTATTAATAACTTCTCAAATTCACACAGCCTTCTCACCCCTTCCTGCAGTGCAGCCACCTGCTGCAGGGTGTCCTCCACCTGGGCACACCTTTTTCAGGCAGGTCTACTGCCTCTCCCTCTCACAGGAGAAAGGTCCAGGCGCTTCCCACAGTCTGAGGTCTGCACTGCAGCCTCTCCCTTCCGCAGCCCCATCTACATAGAGGCGTTGGCCACTGCTGGGGTAGATGGTGCTGACATCCCAGCTTGAGCTGCAGCCTTTGCTCTCAGATGAGTGGCCACAATTCTGCCTTGGGGGTCAAGTAAGTTAAGTGTCCTTGACCTAGGCGAAGTCAAACAAATCAAGGGCAGACCTAAGAAACGAAGGACTGTACCGTACTGTGCGAAGTACTAATTCTGTTTATAGGGGCTACAGTGGGCAAACAAGCCAATGCAAATCCTCCAAGCTGCGGCTATAATGAGAAAAAGCTAATGTAATACCTGACTATCTAAATGAATGAGTAGGCATAGGGTCTGGTTTAACATTTATATATGACGAAGATAAAACAGATTGTAGAATTGCTTTTTTTTTAATGGTCTTAATGCTCATCTTTCAAAAACAATGATGAAAAATCAGGGAAGATGCAGAAAAGAACTACAAAAATGATTTAAGAGCCATGGAAAATGCCGTATAGTGAGTCACTTAAAGAGCTCTACCTATTTACCTTATCAAGAAGAAGATTGAGAGGTGATTTGATTAGAGTGTCTAAGTACCTTCACAGGCAGAAAACACTAACTACTAAAAAGCTCTTTAATCTAGCAGAGCAAAGCATAACAAGAGACGATGTCTGAAGCTGAAGCCAGACAAATTAGAAATAAAGCAGAATATTTCTTAACAGTGCGGGTGATTAACCACTAGAACAAACTGCTAAGGGAAAAAGTGGATTCTTTTTTGTCTTGATGCCTTTAAATCAAGCTTGGATGCCTCTCTGGAAGATTAAGCATCTCTTGAAGTAGCTAAGTTTTGAGTGAGACTTGAAAGAGAAGAGGAATGTTTACGACAGGACAGGAATATCTTTCAGTGGGCTTGATGTGGAGATATCCCATTGGAAATGAGGGCTTACAGTACGCAGGAAGTCAGTTTTAATGATCTCGTTGTCCCTTCTGCCTTTAAAATCTGTGAATCATGTAAATTGTAAGCAAAGCCTGGCCTCAGCCAGAGCTTTATTGAACACAATAGATCTCTGCCTGGGAACCTAAATCCATTGAAGTAGAATTAACTGGTCTGTCAAGGATTTTCATTTTTAAGTAAAAGACAGAAATATCATTTACTACCCTTGAACGTTTTCTAGATTTCAGAAAATTTTCTGTTCTGCACTGGGACAAACTGAAGAACATTTGCAGCTCACTGAAACTTGCCAGCACTTTGGGGAATGATGCTGTATGAACATAATTTTTGCTTGTATGAGTCTCCTGTAGCCTGACCCACAGTGAAATTAGAATCACCACAATGTATTAATAGTAATGCAGTAATAGAAATTATTTCCTGAAAAAGATCAGGACTTTGGTTTTGGTTTTGGAATGACGTTTTACATGTCCTAAAGTGTGTTTTTGCCTCGTGTTGTGATATTATGTATTTGCATTTACACTGAGTGCTTAGATGTGAAGGAGTAATATAATTTGTCCGTGTGACAGAAAAAGTGCAAAACATGCAGTTTTGGGTGGGAGTGTTGCAGAGACCTGGGGAAAGGAGTGACCCAAATGGAAGAAACAAAGTCTCAGAAGGGTGAAGTTCTCAAAGAAAATATGTGTTATTTGCATTTGAATGTTCTCCAGTGTTGCCTTTTATTGCAGTCCTGTGTCCAAGTGGGCAGAGTACATTCATCTGCATATTGCACTCTACTGTGTGCACACGTGTCTTTGTGCAGTGGAGTGACGTTCGTTTGGATTATGTACCTGTATGATGCTGTGGCTGCTTCTGCCTCTCTGAGTAGGTGTTATGCTGTGGATCCATGAAGGCATAGCTTTCAAATACAAACACATGTGTTTGTGAGTGATTAGATGAATAATACTTTTATTCCTATCTGTTACAAAGAATTTTCTTTCTTGTCCCCTCAAGATATAACTAGGAATTAAAGAAAGCTGGCAATTATATNTTTTTTTTTTTCCCTTCCCTTTTCTTCTGCATGTCTTTTGGCTTAAGATGAGTTTAGACGACAGTGTTTCTCCTCTGCACTCCATTGGCTGTTCCAGCCTGGAGCTAGCTTGTTATAACCTACTTAGTCAGTTGGTGCTGTCAATCACTAAGTCAGAATCAATGGTTGCAGATGTGAGGTTGGATGCAATGCTATTTCCCCTCGCAGTAACAAGCAGTTAATAGATTTTATTTTAATTATTCTAACTGCTTCGTCTTACAAAAAAGGGGAAGAAAGTTAGGGGAGTTGCAGCTGATTTGCAGATAAACACCTGCTCACCAAAGTGAGGTGAAATCTTTTGAAGTAGCAATTCGACATCCAAGTGCAATATTAACAACGATACAAATAATAAATTCATCCTGCAGGGAATTTGTTTGTATGAACCTGAAATGTCAGTTCATCAGGATTTTGCTAAAGGAAACAGATATTCGGCAGGTCTGTCATCAGGCAAGTGCGGTTTTCTTATTAAGAAAAAAACCCAAAACTCTCCCCCAAAACATAGCTACATTTGGAAATTCAGACCATTTTCTATTGTTATTCTTGCTGGTTTTATTATTATTAATAACAACATTTCCTACAGAGAGAATAAAAATTTCTGATGCTTCCCCTTGCTTTGGGGGCAATGTTGTGGACGAAAGCTGTCCTCAGATTTATATGACTTTGCAAACCTTTGTTATTACATCAAATTGCTCTCATGTGGCATTCTCCCAGATGCTTTTGGCTTTGAGGGAGAAGCAGGAGGGAGAGTTTGGGTAGTTACTTGTTCCAAAGCCAGTGCTGACTTTTCCTGATGTCAGATGCAGTTACCATTGCACCTCTGAGGTCTTAATTGCATCCCAGGCTTGGCTCCAGTTTTAACTCTAATCCTTAGGAAATATCAGTGTTTCAAGGTGGATAACTTTAAGACCTAAGCTAGGAACACAGGAAAGGCACCTTCTGAATTATATGTGCACAAAAGTGCTCGCAATAATTAGGACAGTTTTGTGTGAAGGGAGACCAAGGCTTCATGTCACCTGCCCCAGGGCCTCCATGAGCATGGCCCAGCCCCCAGTGACATGCACATCAGAAGATCCAGGAAGGAAAACTGTGGCAAAAGACTGTAGGCCTTTTCTTCTGGTGAGGAAATGAGATATAACTAGGAAACACTGCCCTTGATTCCATCAGTTGGACTGTCTTTCTATTGCCTTCCACCTGATAAATTTATCATCATTCCTAGGGTGTGGGAGAGGTGTGGGGAAACAAACAAAAAACTCTGTTACCTACTAATGAACAAATATTTCCCATTTTTTTCACAAAAGGGATGAGCCGAATACAAATGTGTGCATATGAGATTGAGGAAGAAAACACCTTTACTCCCAAACAAGGATTATGTAAAGATGAGATGGTACTGGAGTTCTGATTTCCACTAGACTGTCTAACTGAAGATGCAAATCCTCTCCTAGCTGAAGAGTAGAATTACTACCAGGTGATGACAGTTCAGGTTAGGTCTTCTAATATGATTGTTCTCAGAAGTGGCAGAAAATTAACACTGAACATTTTCACAGGACATTTTGGGCTGCAATTGAAAAAAAAACTAAAACGCTAAGATTTTAACAAGGTAATTTGAACTCTCTTGTGCCTTTTTGTTGAAACTGTTATTTGACCAAAATGGTGAGTACATAGAGAAATCCTGACTGGGAAGAGGGAACACTTTCGTCATCACCTAGAATCACCTCCACTTTGGACATCATGTGAATTGAGTCCTGTTCTCTGTTTTCATTCCTGCCCCTCTGTATTTCTGAGGACAATGAAAGGCCTTCACTTTGTGCAAAGAGAGGCCATAGTGAGTAGGTTGGAGGTCAGAAGGTTCCCCTTCCACCAAGACTGCTGAATGTGGGAGTCTTATATCAACACAGCTAGAAAAGAGTTCCATATCCTGTATCTTTAAAGCTGAAAACCAGAGATTTTTTTTTTTTTCCCCATCTCTGGAAATAAATAACAAATAAATGTTATAACTCCAAATACTGCCATGAACAACTTAACTCCCACAAGGTTTATGAGTCTGCTTTTAGCTGATACTATCATATTTTGTTCTTACCTATGAATATGGATATCTTGAGTATATTCCTTTGTGTGAATGAGACACTTCAAAAATCCCTCACCAGTGGAGATTTAAAATACGTATTTCTTAAAGCAAGAAAGCAATGTAAAAATGAAATGGACAGGTTGTAAAAATTAAGAAAAAAAGAGACAAAAACTTTAACAAAGTTATATCTATACATGAATTTAACATAGAGATTAGGAATGTATTTTATATATTAGAATAAAAATTTTGTATTATTGTAAGAAGAGGAGTCTCATTGAAGTCTTGGAGCCCTCAAATAGTCGAAATTTACCCAGCAATGAAAACCTGCCTAGAGCTGCTAAATAGTGGAATGTTTGACTGCTCACCCATCACAGTTGCCACTGTTTCAGCACGAAAGTGCTGCCCTGCAAGAGATTTTACTTACCATTCATTTATTTATTTAAATTACTTCTACAAGGCCAAGTGAGTTCTGGGAAATGTAACAGACTGTGGTCTCTAGAGATTCAATTTCTCCCATTTATCTAAAGAAAAACTAACAAGAAATAACTGAGATCCAAAATGCTATAGTCGCCCTTCCCCTCCTCTGCTCACACACAAGCTCACACAGAGAACTGTAGATACTCTTTCCTGGAAAAGTTAAGTTTCTAGGCCGAAAATAAATGCCACACTGAGTATACTCTGCCTAAATTGCAATTTGGCTGAAATTCAGGGGGTCTCTTCTGTCACATCTTGCCCAGAAGCATGAGTGGGGGTGACGTGATTCAAGATCAGGGGTCCCCTTGTTTGGAAAACAGCATACACAGTAGTTAAGGACCATAAACAAAAGGCTTTTAATTTGCAGTTTGGCCCAATTGGCATATGATTTGGTGGCAGAAGGATTTACGTTATTTTAGGTTCAATTGGTAAACATAAAAGGTTCGCGGTATATGCAGGGCTGTAAATCTTATGTTACTGTATTACTTATAAAAAGGGAAGCAAAATAATAGAAGTATAAGAAAGAAAGGAGAAAGATTTCACCATCCTTGTGGCTCCATGTATGATGGAGTTTGTAGTTTCAGGCTCGGTGATGTGCAGCGTCCTCCAGTGTCTTGTCCAGTTCCTGCTGTGAGACAGGTGGGCAGAGTGGTTCACAGGATGGTGGGTGGGCACCAGCAGTGCTTGTTTAGGTGAGCCTTTTATAGCCCTCTGGCTCGCCTGTTGCGTAATTTTTCTTTTGTCTTTTTCAGAGGTGTTATTGCAAAAGTCTGGGGGGTGATAGCGAAAGATTGACAAGTTTCGGGCCATCTTCTCCGGCACATCCTCCACCTCCTACTGTCAGGCAGCTGGCCTTTGTCTGTGTCCCCTTAGCTTGTTGTTGGTATGTAAATCGTAATTCACCTTGTCACCTTATCCTGAGTGACCCATCTCCTGTGGCTGGATGAACTGGTTTTGTGACAATGTTTGAGCCATTATCCTTTTCAGCTCTGACTTCTTTTTTTTTTTTTTTTTTTTTTTTTTTTTTTTTTTTTTTTTTTTTTTTTTTTTTTTTCTCTCCCCAGTTCCCTTCTAAATATAGTGCTTTTTCAGAGATGGAAGATTAATCTGAACTCCCAGTTCATGTTCTTTATTTTCTAGAAGATTCCTCTAAATATTAGGCTATACAGAGAACCGGGTCCTCCTTCTTTGTTCAGTTTATAAATTTCGCATTTAATTTATTTAGGCATACCACCAGTCACACTATTAATTTAAATGTATGTAGTTGGTTTTTTGTTTGTTTAGTTTTGTTTGTTTATTTGTTTGTTTGGGTTTTTGTTTTTGTGGGATTTTTTTTTTACGTTTAGTATGGCTCATCCTGTATGTCAGTCTCCCCTACCTACTTAGTAACTGAGTTAAAGATTCTGATTGACTTGAACAACTCTCCATCTGGAAGCAAACTATTCTCCTTTCTCTGTGATAAGAGCATGACTAATTTAAACAACTAGATGCATTTTGTCCTCATATCTTAACAGTAACTGGAATGATAAATAAAGATTCTACACATAGGGCTATTCCTCTGTGACTGTTTATCTGCCTATCATGCTTTGACTAAGCATGCAGTTTTCCTGGAGTTCATAACATCTTTGTGTAATTTTAGGAACCAGGTATGGTGCTACTGTCTGTAAGAGACTGATTCTCTCTGCAATAAGCTGCCCATATATAGGAGAATGAAGACTTCCAGACCAGCATTGAAGATGCTCTTCAAAAATTCTGTTAGAAGATTTAAAAGGTAGTTCTTCAGTCATACACACATTCCCTGAGCTAAAGAAGGTAAGAAAAAAAAAAAAAGTGTATCTTTCTAGGATAGGATTTCTCTTGCATGTCTTTTAGCCATCTAAATTAGATGTCCCACCTAAACCAGTCACTTAGCTCCCCGTCCACCCTGTCAATGGAAAGATATGCAGAAAACAGTTGTCCACGTGTCCAGCCTCATTTGATAATTAATCCAACAGAGCTACCCAGCTCTTCCATTACTATCGTAACAGCCTGAGAGTCAACTTAAACCATCTACTTTTATCACAAAGTTAGATAAAGTTAGTTTAAATTAATCCTAGGCTTAGTTTCATTTGCTGCATCTCACAGGCCATGCATTTATTTTATCACTCTTGAACTTCAAATCCTGGGTATGACTTATTCATCTCTTATCACAGGTTTCCCTGCTAAAGATCCCTTAGCACACAATTTTCCTCTTTGTATGGAGATCCTTGCCTGTAATTAAATAACCAATCAAAGTTACAAATAAATTATAATTTTCTGCAATTTCTGATTCTATTTTTCTGAATTCTCTCCAATTTTTCCATGACATCTTTGGAAAAAAAAAAAAAAAAAAGCGAGAATGGAAGAAAGAAAATCTAGCATTAAGTAGGAACCATCCAGACAAACGTCCATCACAGACTCCATACTTTCTTTGGACTTACGTTTTCCTGAATAGCGATCCTCACTGAGTGGATGTGGATTATGCTACTTTTTCCCAAATTTCTTAGTTTCCATTGGGTTTCGCTGAACTGAGGCTCTTTACTTACTGACAATCCACTCAAAGTTCGATGAGACACCAAACTTTTCTTTATTTATTGTGCTTTTATTTTTGCTCCTGCTTTTTATGATTAGCAATGTTATATTCACATTTTATGTTTACTTCATATTCATTAATGGAAATAATAAATAACAGAAAACCTCACAATTATTCTTTCACAAGAGATACCCTTCTGAGGACTGACAGACCTATTGCATTTTTTCCCCCGTGCTTTATTGTGTGTTACTCTTTCCTCTGTTCTGCTAAAAGGCAAAAGTAGGATGGCAGACTGCCTGCTTGCTGTTGTCCAGGCTGCTGTTGGGAGTAGGTCAAATCATCTAAAAGAAGAATAAACTGCAGTTTATCTGGGACATGCTAATTTAAAAGAGGGTCCTGGTGGATGGGGTAGAAAGGGAATGACTTATGCAGCTGGTAGGGAACCTGCAGCCATTGCGCCTCATGAAATTTATGTGGGTTAATTCCAGTGGGTCTTTCTTCCCCTTTAGTCTTGTTTTTTTTTAGGGTCAGTTTTACATGTTTTCAACAATCTGTTTGATCGTTCTTCCTTTTCTCACTTGCCCACAGCTTTGCTTACAAAGTTATCACTTAATTTGTTAGGCTGATACCATGTGGTATAATTTCTTTAGGTGCTAAACCACACAATTGCACAAGGTTAAGCTAAAGCTAATAACCTGTTAGAACAGTCACTGTGGCAATTTACTGCTACAACTAATGAATAAGCTAAAATAATCTCGAGAGCAGACAAGACAAGTCTGGGCAAAGCCTGACAGATCTTGAGGCTGTATGCTGTTCAGTTAATACAAGCCTTAACCTGTTATGAGCATGTCATTACTATAAATTCCAGGGCTTCTTATTAGTATTGCATTACTGGATTTACTGGGCTGAAGAATCTGAGAAAACAGAGCAAAAAATGTGGCAGCCAGAAACATAGTCACACTTCAGATGGGTCGACAAAATGAGAGTTTTCTTTGGGATTCACTGTTTGGGGTCGATCCCTGCGCACAGACACCTAGCATCTTCAGGGATGCCCTTGAGCGTCCTGCCTGGTTTCCAGCTGCCTCTGCAGAAATGTACAGGTTTCCCACAGGTTCTTGACTGTCTCTGACAGAACTATGTGTATGCCCCGCTTCTGGTCCAGGATATTTCACACAAAAGTATGAACATATAAATGAGCAACTGAGCTGAGCTCTATAGGTTGTGAAGGGATTGGTTTTTTAGTTAATTTGGCCTTTTTTTTTTTTNTTTTTTGGTGTGTGTGTTTGTTTGGCTGAGGTTCTTTTGAAATGTCATACCTCTAAGTATTTACTGTTTGTGCTGCTATTACTTAGAATTGGCTTTGTGAATTTAATGACATGCTCTCTTCCAGCTTAGGTAAGCACCCAGATACATGTATGCTCATTTGGAGTTCGCTGTCTGAAATAAAGGTGGTTCTCACAGTCATTTAAAATTAAAATTATTACTCAGGCTGAATGAACAACCTCTTTCAGCATTTTGTTTGCCAACATTTTGTAGAATTCAGATGAAGACAAAAGCTAAATTTTCAGGTTTTTTGTTGGTCTAATTTAGATCTCTTAAAGATACTGGAAATAATGTCGTTAATTTACTGGTGACCAAACGTAATTAAAGAAGAATGTATAAAATAACAAACCTGAGGGTTGGAAAGAAAAACACATAAAAAACAAAAGACATTTTTTTGAAAGGAGAAATTGTTAGCTATTGAAACAAACTACAAATGGAAATGAGCTTTTATGTCTGATTCTTGCTATATCAGGACAGAGTACTCTGAAAGGCAAGCTACAGGAAGTTTGTGTTACTGTGTTCAGTACACGTAGGCAAAATAGGACGCATAAGGCACAATGACTTGGCCTGTGCAATGCAAAGGTTGAGAAATCAGCTGCTTTCTTCTGTCTTTGAATTCCAGCAATATTTTTGCCTATTTTTTCAGTAGATCATAAGGAGATGTGCTAGAATGAGCTCTTGCTGTTAGGCCTCCAAACTGATATGAAAATATGTGTGTTTCAGAAAAGGGAAAGAGGAAAGGGGAAAGGAAGACAAGAAATAAACTTTTGTAATACAAAAGGCATTTTGTGTAAAAAAAGCTGAAGTCTACAATATGTTGAGCCTTCCTAGCAGTGTCAAGAGCAGAGTATCTATGTTGTCTAAGCATGATTTGTTCCAGATTGAGATTTTGTATTCATCCTAATATTTTTAAATGTCATTAAAAAAATAAAAAAAGTAATAAAGTAATAGATGTTCATAAATGTTTATTCTTTTTTATTTTAGTCAACAACACTCGAAGTCTCAGCTTTTTCCATCTATTGCCGCTGTTTAAATTTGGCAAACAGCCTCATCCCCATTTCTCTGTGAGCCCAGAAAGAATTTGGAGGTTCCTGAAATAACTTATCTCAGTTATTAATAAAATAACTGCAGTGCAGGAGTCCTTCTTTATGTTTCCAAGAAACCCAAGTGATATCATTAGAAATATTTTTGGAAGCAAGAGAGAGATGACACAATAAATCCTTAGGACACTACAAAATATGCTAAGATTCTGCGTGTTTAAAGTTTGGCGCTTTTTCTCCTTCTCATTTTTTTTTTTCCCCAAGAAATGTGTTTATTTTAATTTACATTTAGATTAGGTTCCCAGCAGCAGATGGAAAGAATTTTAGTCAATTTGCAGTAGGAGACAGACATTCTAGCCAATGAAAAATCTAAGAAAAATAGCAACCATCTCTTGCTCTCCTTATGGACAATTGTCTTCAGAATAATCTGCACCATGGAAAAAAAAGTTTCCCAGGGCCAGATGGGCTCCCTGCCTTAGTGCTGACAGAAGTAGCAAGAAATACAGATAAAGAAACCTGTTCATAGATCTATTTAAAATCTCTTTGGAACAATAGTAAACTGACTGGCACAGTTAAAGTCTGTTTGTATTACAACAAATCAAAAAGTTCAGTTAAACAAAACACTTATTTTGATTAAATCAGGAGTGTGATGGGTCCCAGTCCAAGCTATAACTGACTTGCTGTGTGGGCTGGAGTACAGAAGATCCATCCTTCCTAAATTCAGATATCTACTCAAGAGCTTGAGTCAGAATCCTCTCTGTCTCATGCTCCCTTTCTAGTCAGCAGGAAGACATAAACACTGCTGTCCAATGATTCAGTTCCCCAAAAATCTTAGTTAGCTTCTCATGGAGACTATTATTTTCCATTGACTACAGTATGAAGTTATTCTCCAAGCACATGAAAAAAAAAAAGTGTGATGAATACAGGCTATAATATTCTTGTCTGCCTCATCTTTCCCAAGTGTAGCACTGTGGAATGAGGTAAGTCACTATAAAATACGGATTAGAGATAATAAAAGTATTCATCATGGCTGCTTAAGGACACACTCTTAAACCCTCGCTGGACCATGAACAATAATGCTAAGCAAACAACTTGTCACAGGCAGCATTGCACTTCCATTTAGCTATTCAAACGGACGATAGCACCAATGACTTCTTGTCATTGCCCGTAACATCACAGGATATCCATGAATTTGAGACATTTCCCCCGGCAGTAGGAGGCCTCTTGGGCTTCCTGAGGATGGAAGTCTACCTTCTGTTCCTATACCTGGGTGGCTGTCACTGTCGCTCCTTACAGATGTTTCTCTAATCTCATCTTGAGGCCTGTCAAAGGTAGACACTACACAGCTTCCTCAGACAACCTTTTCTATTGTGTCTGTAGCCTCACTGTCAAGAGCTTTTCCTGATATGTATAATAAATTTTCCCTGTTGGAATTTAAAACTTTCTGTCTTTTCCAGTGTATTGGGACAACGAAAAAATAAAGGTTATTACTTTCTTTCAATACTGTGATCACGTCCTCCCTCACAATGCTCCTTGGTTGAGCAGCGTCTGTTCAATCTTTGCGCCTAGGTGATGGATTTGAGACCTCTGATTGCTGGACTTCCCTCTGTTCTTGCTAATCTCCCCCTATTTATCCCAAAGGACAGCATCTGAACTGGGCAATGTTTGTGCTGAGGACCAAAGCTGAACGCACTTTTTAGGGATGACCTCCAGTTACGTATTTCAGCATAACGTTTACCTCTATTATGGCAATGTCATATCATTGGCTATATTCATCTAATGGTCCATGAAAAAATCATGGTACTTTTGTTTTTCTTTTATCTTGATCTGCTGGCTAAATAAGAGATTTCCATCCTGTATTTTTCACAATCATTAGCTCTATGTACTAAAAATTTTACTTGCTTCTGTTAAGGAGGGTTCCTTTTTTAAGCTCTTATCTCAGACTAAAGTTCACTTTGAAGTGTAATCATGTGCTTTAAAATATTTTAGAACCTTCTGTTCTGATGTCATCTACAAATTTAACATACTCATCCAGATCATTAAGAAAAATATTGGATAGGACTAGACCCACATAAATAGAAAACCAGACACATTTCTCTGCAATCTGAAGATGAGAAAACTAAGAAAAACAAACTTTGGAATTTACTTCTCCCTTTTGTGGTGGATGCACTCGACCCCACCCCCCCAACCAAACCAGCAGCAGTTGGTCCAGGCTCCACTGGAGGGAAGGGCCTGAGATACAGCCAAGCCAAGAACTCCTTCCAGGAGACCCACAAAGAAGCAGAATGGCACACTGAATACCAGTGGCCTGTTGGTGTAGGGGGTCTTGTGCATACTTTTCCTACCATATGCAATTTGACTATGAGTCAACCACTTCATTCTATAAATACGACAACCTGGACAAGCCCACTTGGAGCTCTTCCTGCTAAATAAGTGAGCTATATGGCAATGGCTTTACTACTCACAAGTCAGTGGATGAGCCCAGTCCAAGTTCAATATCAATCGTTTAGCTTAAATAGGTGCACACCAAATGTAATGGATTATTTAAAGATATAAGGTTGCATTATTTTTAATATACTCTTTGATTCATGTTACTTGGTAGACTAGATTTGCTAAAATTTTAAGCCCGTGTTTACCAAAAGCAACTGCAGACTACGTTAAATGCCTACAAGACAAAGCCTAGCTTGCATTTTGCTGGGAAAAATTGAACTGATTGGGAAAACAATGATGCAAAGTTAACGCAGAGACATCACAGACATCTGCAAAGCAGGGCCTATTCTGCACTTCGCTGAGAAGAAAGGGTTTATCCAGGCAAAACGACACCTTCAAGGATATGGACCAAAACCAATGCCTGCAACTGAAGAAAACAAAGGCCCACGTGGAGTCAGGGAAAAAGGGTCCAATGGGGAGCAAAGCACCTGGTGGTGAAATTTTGCTATTGGACTGGATCTTGGCATGAATGGTCCATAAAGATATAAAAGTTTGTAGCTTTCTATGCTTGGGCAGACCTCTACGCAGGTATCCAGCTTGAACCAGCCCTTCTGCTATTCTACTCCATTAAATTTTTTATTTTCTGATAATTTTGTCTCCTGAAAGTCTGCTTTGCATATGGTTATGAGGCCTCACCTGAAAGTTTGCTGCTGGAGTTCTAAAATACAGACTCCAGAACGAACAGTTATCAGGGAAAGAGAAACCCTGGCAGTTTGCACTGTGATGGATACGGCCTCGCCTGAAAGTTTGTCCTCAGAGCTCCAAGACACAGCCCCTGGAGCGAATGGTTATCAGGGACGGAAGACACCTGAAAGTTTGCTTTGTGAATGGATACAGGCATCTGGAGAGAAGGTAAGCAGCATTTGGCTTGGCATATTTCCCCCATGCAGTAAATAAGAGTGAACCTGCCACCAAACTCTTTTAAGTCGTGCTTCTCTCTAAGAAAACTAAACATTGTTCTGCAGCAAGCAGAACCCTAAAATCACTCCCCCGTGACACCTTTCTACTCTTATTGGATTACTTTATAAGCTATGACCTTATTAATATTAATATATACAATACCATTAGATGACATTCAGTGCTATATGGCATAGTTTCCAGGTTCTGCTGGACTAATAAAACCCTGATATGCACTGTGAGTGACTTCCTCTATGCAATTCTTTCAACCAGTTCTTAACACTCAGTATGTAAATTATGCTTGTTTATACTGCCAATTTACCTCCTATTTAAATCACACTGGAATTTGGCCTATTGAGTTTGTGTTAATCTGCCTGGCAGGATTTGGCCTACATCAGACAGAAGGAAGGAGGAGGAGGGTTGAGGAGAAAAAGAAAAATTAAGTAATCCTTAAAAAAATGAACTAAGATAAGATATGTAAAAATGTTTCTTTAAATTTCTAACGCACTCTCCATTTTAAACACTTATTTCCAGAGGGTTAATTAATGTATAATTCTTCTAGCAAGAGGAAAATAATTTCCTACCAAGCTTGAATTAGGACAAAAAAATCTACATCATATCGTCATTACAACTGAACTTAATTATCTAATTTTATTTTATTTAAATATCAAGAGGATATTTTTAAGGGTGGGGAGCGGGGAGTGAGGCATGAGGGACTGAAGGCTTCAGTTCATTTTTTATCCATTGTTTGTGCAGAAAAGTATATTAAAAATGTCAGCTCATACAGATGGTTAAGATGTTCAGTTTTGCTCAAAAATGTCTTAAGTCATTAATTCAGATAAGTTGTACAGGGCGGTATTTACTGTATGTATTGTAGACAAAGCTGTTAACAGTGTATATACTCAAGGTTTTCATTTTTCTTCTAAGTTTTACTTTCAACCTCAATTTTTTCTTCTGCTCATCTGCTTCAGGCTTAGCGCTTTTCCAAAACTTACAAAATAACTTCCTTGTACAAAAAGCAAGTCAACACACATATAAAGAAAAAATATTTTGGTGACACTTGTCATCTTATTAGCTACATTCTCTGATCTATTGGGCATGTTTTCTGTTCACACAGGATCTCCATGTGAACGGAGTTTGCTTTTATTAGGTTTATAAAGTGGTGGACCGCACTTGATCTGTCTCCAGCTCTTCCTCTTGTCTGCCTAAAAATGCTTTTCATAGGATCAGATCAGTCAGAAAAATGGGTACTACCTGTGCTTTTGTAGGGCTCAGGCTAACTCAAGAGCAATGAGATATAGTGAAATACAGAGCACTAAGAGAGGACAAAGAGAACAGAAAACGACTAAGGTGCTGGTTTGCAAACTGAGAGTGCGCAAACAAATTAACATTATCTGGACCTAGGGGTAAAAGCAGGAATCTCAAATACAGAGACACAGAAGTGATCAATTCTTCTCCTTCCTACCCACATTTGGATAGAGGAGTAAGAAGTCCAACTCTGAAGGTGATTATGAGATTAGAGGGAGGAAAGCAGCGTGTAAACCTGAGGGGCACAGTAACCAGAAGATAACAGACCAGAAGTAAAATCCCGAGGAAGACGATGACAATTTTCTGGACAAAACTGCCACAAATACTGGTGGGGAAGATGAAAATAAGACTGATGGTCAAATATAAAAGCAGACAAGCTGAAACTCTAGGAGTGGGTGAAATAGAGAACTTATTTTAAGCAAGGGTGATTCCCTTATATAATTGACCAATAGCAGTACATTCATTCTTTGTGGGAAAGAAATGAGGAAACCATGACTTTGACTTCTTTCAGGGATGAAAATTATTCCGTATTTCCTGACTAGTTACGATATCAGTCCATATGGAGGCTGTATGTAGTTTTAATGACTAAACTTGGCAGAACGACACATGTGTCAATGTGGTACAGTGTAATTCAATTTGGAGAGCAAGGGTTGGTGTTTTTTTTTGGTTTTTTTGTTTTTTTTTTGTTTGTTTGTTTGTTGTTGTTGTTGTTGTTGTTGTTGTTTGATTTGTATTATTTTTATTTTCGTTCAGTAAATATAATGCAGTAGCAAATTAGAAGATCATTGAGCTTGCAAAGTTTAACAATGGAAATTTAGGAAATGTTGGCATTTACTCCCCGCTCTATGACCTTAATTTAGCTGCTTTATGTTGGATTGCATTAAGATTCCCTAAATTCCATGCTTGAAAATATTATGGAAATAGGCATCAAGAAAACTAGATATACCATCTTCTCATACGCATAAACATTCATACATATAAAGCACAACTTGCCTTTCCCAAGCAGATCTAATCACCAAACCAAGTCCTTTGCCATCTTTGTAAGTCCTATGTGACACAGACAATCCCAAGTTTAAATGCTGATGTGCAGGTTCTTTAGGTACAGATGATGACACTAGTTATAAAGTAAAACTGATCCAATAGAACATTGTCTGCTCCTGTCGACAGTTGATATTGGAGTATCTGCAATTCAACTCTGATGTATTCTGAACTGGTGTCAGCATATCAGGAGCTGCAGGAGTTTAACAAAGAGTAAGCCTCAGTTCAGAAAAAGCTATCTACACCTTTTCAACATGATTAACTTACCCACAGACTTGTTGGTGGGGCACACTCAACACATAAACCAATTTTAACTTAATTTCAACTTTATTTTTTTCAGCTCACCTTTAAAAAGAAAACAGGATGTTATCTTATTTATTTAGTCTAAGGCAACCTTAGCTATATAGGGGAAAGAAGAAAAAAAATGTGAGGATACATATTTTTAATGAAAACTTGGTAACTTGCAAAAATAAGCTTCTTTATTCTTTAGAAAGATGCTAAAACTGCAGCATCCACAATTTTGGGGCAACTGAGGTTTTCAAGTGTCCCTTGTGACAAGAAGATCAGTACAAGAACCAATTGTGTTTGGTTTATGTATCAGCAACTCAAAGGTAGGAAAAAAATACACACAAAGGAGATGAAATTTGCTGATGATACAGAACTGAGGAAAGAAAAATAGTCTATCAAAAAAAAAGATGAAATAAAAAGGACAACTCTAAATACTGTAAATGAACAAAACCACAAAGGTGGGTATGTGGTTTATGCTGTTTAATATGGAGAGGAGTGGGAGAGTAGATAATGAAACTAGGTAGGATGAAGGGAATATAATAAGGGAAAATAACTCCAGCAGGCACCAGACTGCTATCATAAGTAAGGGAAACATTCAGTGGGGAGACGGAGTATAACCTGAAAACACTCAGAGCAGTTGGTAAACCACAGTAGAAACCACAAGAAATAAAAACATAAGGATATTAAAGAGCTGGTAGAAATGTCTATAAAAGCTCTTCTGGGTCCACTCTTTGTGACAAGCACCAAGGTTCATAGAGTTTCCAAACATGATCTGACTTAATACTTCAACACAAGTAATCTGCCATATAACATTTTTGATCTGACTGCTTCTTATTCACAGCTCACTCAAAATTGAAATTCAAAGTGAATCTAGGAAAAAGAAAACAATGAGTGAGATTTAACTGTAAAAAATAGTTTTACGTGTTTCTGCAAATATAGTCTTCTGGTTTCTTTCTTGCCTTTATTTTATTTTTTTTCCCTTTAATCACACCTTTTTTTAAAGAAAATTACTGCCTTGGTGTTGTTCTTTTGTTTATTATGAGAGGAGAGTGCATATATTTACACCTCTAAAAATATGTACAATTATAATAAGATGCAGGCTTTGTGAAGAATTTCGTAATTTATCTGAAAGGAGTAGTAAGTCATTATTTTGAGTCAAATTTGTCATCTCAAAAGACTGGAGGAGCCTGTGACTTGACTTGGCACGCAAAAGTGTGATGGGTGAACATATCCAAGCTTCACAACCCATGCCCACCCACCCACAAAGCAAAGGAAACAAAAGCATGGGGATACCTTGACATCAGTAGCTGGACCATAAATCCATCCTTTGCTAAAACTGTGCTCACATGTAGGAGGCATAACCAAGATCCTTCTTGGTGTTCATTTAAAAACATAATAACCTAGAATAATTTCTGTCCATTTATTACAGAAGTCAGAGATCCTAAAGGGTGTCTGATCCAGCGTTTGTTACACACTGACAAGCGATATTAGCCAGTGACCTCCTTTAGATCACTGAGGGTCCTGCCATCTATTAGTTCAGTCAGTGAGAAAGTGTAATAGCAAAAATATGAGTAGATTCTGGACAATAAATGAAGTTTATATTAAAACAGATAAATTAAATATGTAGTTGTATAGAAAAAGTTATTGATTTGGTAAGGCAGAATTTCTTAAATATTTTTAAGAATAAATGCACATCAATATTGGAGTAAGTTTTATTTTACTGAGCCTGAAGTTCATCACACATATATAGCTGTTCAACAACATTTTCTACTTTTCTTGCTCTTCTAAACCACCATTATCTCAACTGACCTTACAGAAGATGGCAGTATGATTATTGCATTTTACAGGATACTGAAAAGATAAAGCTTAAATAAACCAACTAGTGATTATAATGATACTCAAAGCTTCTGAATTCCACATCTGTGCTCTTCCTTTAAAGAATTATCTGAAGTGCAAGGCCCAAGATTTTCTATAGATTCCTTGCTATCTTAATCCATGAACTTCATGCAGATTTTTGTATTACATACTGGTATAGAAATAAGGTTAAACAGAGTAATTCTTTATCCTGGCAGTAGTGGGGGGGGGTTGCTTGTTTGTTAATTTTTTGTTTAGTTTTGTTTCATTTTGTTTTTAATGACATCTAGGTAACCTGTTTTGCCTCTCCATCTCTTGCTCATCTGTAATGTAGAGAAACAAAATCTTGTGGATGTTTTGTTTGAAGTATGCCATTTTAATTCTGTGAAGCAGAATATAAGCTTTCATTTGACACAGTCAGATCATCAATAAATTGTACAGAAAACATCTAAAACTCCTTTGCCAATAATCAGTGGTCATACAAAATTTGACAAGCACAGCTGAACTGTAGCCATTCCTGAGGGAAAATCCTTAGTCTCATCAATTCTTTTACTGGCTGGGAGATAAAGAAAAAGTAAAAAAGTAAAAACACATCTAGAAGAGGAAAACTGAGGGGGGAAAAAAAAGATCAAAAGCAAAACAAAACCAAACAAACATAAAAATCCCACAACAACGTAAAACGCAGTTGAGGCACCTGGAATATTATGACCTTTTCCTTGAAAGATGTTGCCTTCTCCCCTTCAATCTGACACCTGTCCCTGCTCTGAACTTTCAAGCAAAACCAATTTTATGAAGTCAAGGTAGATAGATTTCTGTCTAGAGATGGATATAACAAAGGCCATTGATACAGGGTAGTTGTTAACTTAAATGTTAGAAGTTATTAGAGAAAAGGCAGTGAGTTCCTGACTTGCAGATGTGCAAATAAAGACCATTATCCACTTTACTCCATTATAAATACCTTTCAGGATGGTACATTCTTTACTCAGACTTCCCAAGAGGTAAATTATCTCCTCTTACCATGTAAGATAATGTAAACGTAATTGGTATCATATTTATAAAAAATCCATTACAAACTTTGTGAGACTTTTAGGTGAACAGATTTTAATAGAAATTAGATACTTAACCTTGTCAGACACTTTTAGACGTTGTTAGTCACCTATTTATAGCCTTAGGCATTTATATATCACTACAGATCTAGTGGGCAGTGCACGCGGATGCAGAAGTGATTTCAGGCAGTATCAACTACATGCTTTGTCTTTTGGCCTTGCATCAGAAACCTCTCTAAAAACTTCCAGATCTAGCATAATGAAAGGAAACCATTCACTTTATGTTATCTCAGCATCCACAAAATCCAAAAGAGGCTCACATTCCTCGATGTGCAGCCATAGAGCCTCACACTGAAACGTTTCCACTACTGTGTCCATCTTTCCCAGTTAAGGTTTTAAGAGGAAAGATGTGATGGTCAGCAGTGAATGTTGGTAAATGGATGAGTGCATTTTGCTGCTTCCATTTCAGCAGCCATCAGAAAATACAAATAGGTTTTTCACTAGAAGAGGCGTGTCAGACCACAAAAGATTGGTGCAAGCGTGTTGAAGCTGATTATTACAAAAAGTGGGAAAGATCCTCTGCTCTCAAACACCTATACCTCTGTGGTTAATTGTGGTGGGGGTGGAAATAAAGCAAGTGAAAGTTGGGATCATTGGCTCAGGTTGAGTCATTATTAACTAAATAATAATGTAGCCTGTAGTGTGAGACAAAAAGGCCATGGCACTCGCTGCTCTTGACTATCAAAGGCCTGCATACTAAGGCCTTAAAAGAAAAAGTACTTGTTTCCCTGTAGAACTCTGGGGAAATATTTGTTTCTTTCCTGCCTTCTT
>VWYH01006321.1:113640-138373 GCA_013399365.1 Pampusana beccarii | reverse complement strand
ATTAAAGACTAGACAAGCTGGCAATAAAGTTGTCTGTAGAGAAAAGGAAAGAGAAAAATAAAAGTTAAAAAATCTTCAGTTAAGTACAATATCTTCATTTTAGTAACCTTTTAGGTCCCAATGCAATTTACCTGAGACTGTAAGTCAGAGGACCCTGCTATTCCCTGAATGCTCACTCTGACTATCACTTAATACTGATTTAACAACCACAAGAAGAACTTTGCTGTTTAAATATTTGACATTCAATTCAAATGTGAAACAGCACAGTGGAAATTGGTTCACAGTCTCTAACACAGGGTCCCTTACAGGAGGAAAGCAAGGATATGCAGGAGCAGAAGGGAGAAAGTCAAAGGCACAAAATTAGGTACTATTAGCAAAGGATGTAAAATGGATCAAGGAAAAGTTTCTGAAGTGCCTAAGAATTGAAGAGTGGAGAAAAGAAAATGTTAAGTCTGCTACTTAGCAGAGGGGGAAAAAGGAGATAACAGATGATAAGGAGTGAAATGTTTAATGGGTGTGTTGCTATAGCTGTCACTGACAAGGCTGATAGTAACAAGGTACTTAAGGCAGTGAGAGTTAACAAGGGAAGAAAGAGGTCACAAGAAAGAATTAGGATACCCAGGTTAAAGAATACTGGGATAACCTGAACGTTGTCAATCAGAAAGGCCTGATGAAATTTAATCTACACTGTCTGCCAGAAAAAATGTAAAGGAATCTTTAGCAACTATTTTTGAGAACTCACTGAAAAGGTCCAAATGAACTTGGAAAGGGCAGTTATATTCTAGGATTTTAAGGAAGTGTAGCAATTAAACTGCAGGTCACCAATTTTGTCTTCTTTGGTACTATGTTAATTAACACTAGACGCCAAATGAATTAGAACACTGTTATCTGCCCCAAAAGCAAATGCAAAACTATTTTTTCCATCTTTCAGTAGAAGATGGAGAATGAATGAATCCCTGTCAGTCTGGGGAGCTTATGTCCTGATCCAGCAACCATTGGTGTGAAAGGAAATCTTTCTGTGGACTTCGATGGGTTTCCCATCAGCATGTCTATGAGTGTTCTGAATGAGAATGAGAAGGGGATTATAAGTGTAAACAGAAGCTGAAATGTTCTAGTCTATTTTCATAGGTCCAGCAGAGAGGATTACAGAAAGCAAAGAAGAAATATGAATACGTTTATTTGCAGGGTTTAATAACTTAAAGCTCAGCACATACCATAAATATATATTTTAATTTTCTTCTGGCTTAGGCTAGACAATACAGAAAAAAGCAAATAGTTTAACAGGTGATGGTTTCAATCACACCTTAAACAGACTTCTACTTGCTGCTCTCACAGTGCGTCTGAAATGCAAGAGTAAGAAACTGAAGACAGAACATTTGATTCTACTCAAACTTAAATGACTTTTACAATTTTTGAGAGTTGTCATTCAATGAAAATGTGCAATCTAGACTGTTTTAAGTGAGAGTAGAATCATGAGAATACTATACTTATTACAGTTTGGATGCCTGACTTTTTAGCTAGATAAAAATACATTCAACTAACTTGTAGATGAAGTTGCATGCCTAATTTGCATGCATTAAGAGGGTTACATGTGCAGATTTAATAATGATGTACATGCACAGTTATCATTTGACATTTGCCCACACAATTATCTAATCTGTGCCTAGAATTGTGGACCCAACTTGACTCTGTCTGACACTTGCTGTCAAACAGTGTGAAGTTCACAGTCAACTTCCCTGAGGTCCTGGGCTTTAGCTAGTGACTTAGGGAACAGAATGCATTAACTTTCTCTAGAGATAATATCTTCCAAGGATCTGAGCTGCAAAGAAAATACAATACAGTCTTGATATGTAGAAGAATGGCATGAAATCAATTAATTTTTTTTTTTTTTTAAGATAAATAAGACGCAAAAACATTAACTACACTGTATAAACACAAGTTCAGGGAATACTGTTTGTGGAGCAGTACAGCAACAACTCATCAGGAGGATACAAGAAGAATAATATTCTCATTACAGCATTGTCCTGAATGTTATATTGGCCCGGGAACACTCACAGGCTTTCTCACATGGCTGAGGAAATAGTCTCAGGAAGATGAACATGGCTACTCCTTCATGTGTGTAAGTCTTTGTAAGGTCAAAATTTCACATCTTATTAGAAGCATTATGTAGATTGGGTAATAAAAAAAAAAAGGTGACATAGTTAAAATATATCTGCATATTTTGCATCCATTTGGATAGTCATTGCCACTTGCCACCATGCTTATTTCAATCACATCTGTTCAATTTTCATAAACAGTAAGTCCTGAACTTGCTGGACATATTGAGCATACACAGTTAAATTGCAATGAATTTCACTTTTGAACTTGCAAATGTTCAAATATCCCTATCTTTCTCTTTCTTTCTCTGTCCCTATTTTCTAGGAAATCAATGCCATACTGGGATACAGTGCACTGTAATTCAAAAAGGAAAGGCTGATTGGAATGGATTCAGCAAAGAAAAAGAGGATCATAAAAAATACTTGAAAATAGTGTTGCCAGTTTATGGAAAGGTTAACAGAGCTGGTCATGTTCATTCTGGCTAAAAGAAGATTGAGAGAAGACATAAACTATGTGTCTACAAATATGTAAAGGGACATTGTAAAGGGAGGAGGAACGAATCATTTTCCTCTGTCCATGAGAAGCAAGAAGTAACAGGGTCATGCTACAGTAGGAAATGCATGTTAAATATCAAGTCCATTAAGTAATAAAAAAATGTGTTTACAGGTATTAATATGTTTGCTAAATCTCAGCTGGCATTATTTATCTCCTTTCTGTTTGGTTTAGTACAAAAATTCTGACAAGCATTTTCTCTTTATATACGTGTTAGTAAAAGAGCAATTATTCTTAGGAACACAGAATGCACTCAAAAAGCATGATAAAGGATGTGTTGCTGAGTACACTGCCAGACCGATAGAAAACATGCACTTGTGTTTAAATTTAGAAATATTTATGTTGAAACTTTGCCGCAAGTTTGTGTTTAAAAGAACATCACTTCTTATTTGAGATGTTCAATACTATTAAAATGGGTTTGGCTCTCAAACAAAACTTGAAATTATATTCTCTATTCCGGTAAGTTTCTTCTTTCACAAAAGGCAAACAGACGAACCAACCAACCAACCCACAAAAACAAAGCTAAGTGCATGCTCATATTTAAGTAGGAGAGTTGTCTCCTTGAAGACACTAAAGTCGAAGAGTGTGCTTTTGATCATAGTTGCCCTCATTAGCTTCAAATTTTCTTCTAAATGGTGTAAATTAGCACAACTTTACTGGCTCTGGTGGAACCATCTTAATGCTCATCTCTGGACATAACCCTATGTAACCATGAAACCACACCTTAAGATCTCCCTATTAACAGTACATAAAGTAGCCAGCTTCTCTCCTATACTCTCTTGTGTAAGTGCTAGTCTATTATTATTTTAACAACCAGTAAAATGCCACTAACTCCAGGGTGGAACATGGCCACTATTTAACAGGGGGCAGCAGTGAAGCAAATTGTGGGAGAAGAGGAAGCAAAGAAGAATATTGTCTGAAACTGAAGGGAACATTTTAAGCAGCTAGAATGTAATTATTCCATTTGGAATTTAGCCAGATCATCTGGCTATCCACCCTGTACTTGCATGGGAGGGGGAAAAAGCCATAGATTTCTAATGGCCCCAAATGGTCAAGCTCTTGGTTTTATATCACATCCGTATGAAAGGACTGTGGTTGCACTTAGGTATTCCCATTCAGAACCACTTAAAAAGGTGAGCTCCTATATAATTGGAATTTTAAAGGAGTTCATGTTGTGTTTATGGAGCAATCACTACTAAATGATTTCATTTAAATTTTTCATAAGCTACACTTTATGAAAAATTAAAAGAAATAGACTCTTCAGAAGCCTTGCTAAGAAATAAATCTCTTAAAGGAATACACATGCCATCTAATCACACATATTTTCAAATGTCGAATTTGCTGCATACAGATAAACAGAAGATGGCATTAATGGGGAGAGAAAAAGGCAGGCACTTTTTGCTTAATGTGTCAGTAATTTACATTCAACTAGAACATCAGAAATGGACTGTAGTTTACAGTGAGACAGGGACATTCCATCTGGCAGTGCTGATCCTCAAAAGGATGGATGCATAGATCAGTGAAGAAAAAAGGCTGCTCATTGTCCCTCCAGTTGACAAAAGCCTGCTTTTTAGCCATATCTGTAGGGTACATAGGACCAAATATAAGCTGAGCAAGCAGATGTGGTACTAATTTTCAGAAAGAAAGAATGTGGGGTCCTGGGGTTAAGTCCTCGTCCAGCTGTGTTATTCCATTAGGCAGCATCACCACTGGGTCCCCGCTGGATAGCAAGTAAAGGACCTTTTTCCAGGGAGTTTATAAGCAGATATAGTGACTGCCTGAACCTTTAATCTCTTGTAGGAGTCCAATAGTGAGTTATATGTACAGTGGTTGGGCAATACTGTCTCTGGGTACATGCATTTTGAGGACCTCTAGTTAAACTAGTGACTGCTGTCTGAGATACCTACCCCATCGCTAGGTGATATTTCCATGAACTGATGCAGAGTAAATATCATTTAAAGTGCAACAGAAGTGCATAAAATGCTTTCAGCATCCAATCCATGTGACTTTATTCATGTAAGCTAACCTCTGTATCCTAACCTGTAGGAGAACTACAGAGCTATCAGAAAGAGGTATTCTGTTGTCTAATGTAAAGTTTCATTTTTAACAGCCACAGCTTTATTTGGTTTTCCAGTAGTTCCATTAAAACAAACAAACAACAACAAAAAAAGAGCAAAACCAAAACTTTCAGAGTTTCTGGAAATAAGAAATGAAAATTCATTGATTGAAATTTGTGGGTAAAAGAAACCAAAAAAAAGATCATTCACCAACCAATGAAAAAAATTTGTTCTTTGAGAAAGTCTTCAAAACGAAAGGAAAAAAAAAAAAGTATCTCATTAAAATGAATCTAGGTTGATTTACAGTAGCTGTAATCAAGGGTTACCCGACCTTATAAGCTGTGCTATTCCATTTATAATAAATCTCAGCAGTTAAAAAATAGATGAGCTTAAGACAGATAATAAAAGGAACAATTTTAGAAAGTTACATGATTATTAGAGAGAAGTTTCACCATGCCATCTGTTGACAGCAACCATGGTAGTGCTGTGATGAAGTAGCAAGATGTTTCTGAAAGGTATTTGATACAATTAAACCTCTACCTGTTTTTCTGTCAGAGTTCGACCCAGCCTAACATTGACACATGAAGTAAGGTAGAGCTGCAACTTTTTGTTCGAAAAAAGACCCATTTCATGTGAGAGCTCTGCCTCTGCAGGAAGGCTGCAACAAACACACTTAGAAAACTTTCCTTGTTTGTTTGTTTGTTTGTGTTTTATTGATTTCAAATAAAGGAAACAGTAATCAGACAGAACTTTTTACTCTTCATAATAGCCCGTTGCAGCTGACACTGTTACAAATTGATGGTTTTCAGAGGTGTATCCAGATGAATGCTGCAAAGGGGAAGATGTTTGGTGTGTTGCTTTGGTTTTACAGGGAGACATGTTCTCAGAAGCTCATCTCCTTCCACAGGAGTGGACATACACCATCACCAAAGCCAGCTGGGATCCAGGCCTTTTCCACAGCCCTTTGCTGCAACAGACACCCTGCAGAGACATGCCCACGACAGTCTAATAAGTGCTGTCTCAGCAACCTGTTTGACATCTGCTTATGCATCTTACCTTCCCTTTTTCACCCCAGTGGTGCCCACATGTTTCTCTCTGTGGCCAGCTCTAGTAATTTCTTCCCACCCACAGCAATTTCTCCGTTAGAGGTAGGACCCCACACATATCGTGAAGACTGTGGTAGGCCCCCCAGACAGTACACAGTTTCTTAAGCCATCCTGTGATATTGTTAAAATGATATTGAGTCATTGTCGGCATGATGTCTACATCAGCAGTTTTATTGTGACCTTCTCCTCTCCTCTCCTCTCCTCTCCTCTCCTCTCCTCTCCTCTCCTCTCTCTTTTTCACTTCCCAACATTTACCAACCTTTCCTTTTGCTTTCCTTCAGCAGTAAGTGTATCAAAGAAATGTATCTCACGTTTGTCACCGCTTGCATGCAGCCACACACTCATGCACACAAACACAACTCCCGCACATGCACAAATAAATAGAGTTACTTATACAAAAAGTGTTCAAGGTAAAGGCTGTGCTTGCCTGAAGCAGAGGCCAGATGTTTTGACTTCCAGCTTTCTTCCATCAAAGCCGTGCAGTTTCGAAATTAAAATCTACAGCAATAATGAAACATATTAAAATGCATGCAAAGTCTTGAGGGCTTATAATATGCTAAAAACTGGCAATGCATGTTTACATCCATATATCAACTTGGATGGGCTGAAAAGATTTAAAGTGTAAAATATGCAAATATGTGTCATATTGTCACACTTGGTCTCCCTAATGGAACTCCCTTTCATCTCAACTCTCCTTAATTTCATGAATATTGCATGCCCCTCACACCTTTTACTCCTGCTGTTGCTAGGCTGAGAAGATTATGAAAATATGTTAATAGTAACTTTCATCAAATAAAAGTTACAATATTCTTAATAATAAAAAAAGTCTGTTAAAATACAAATGGTCAAGTTTTTAAAGGTATTTTATTTTCTACTGGAAGCTCAGATAACTACTGTTCAATTAAATTAATAAGGAAATAGTGGGGAAATATGCATGTAATTTGGTAAATTCAGCAAACATTTGTGTGTGTGTGTGCATGTGTATGTGCGCTTGTGCGTATAAACATGAGTAGCAAGTGATAGGACATGAGGAAATGGCCTCAAGCTGTGTCAGGGAAAGTAAACTTCGGATATTAGGAAAATTTTTTTCATGGAAAGGGTTGTAAAGAATGGAAGAGGCTGCCCAGGGAAGTGGTGGAGTTACCATCCTTAGAGGTGTTTAAAAGACATGTAGATTAGGTTCTTAGATACATGGTTTAGTACTAGATTTAGGTTATGGTTGGACTTGATGATCTTAAGGGTCTCTTCCAACCAAAATGATTCTATGATTCTATCATAAATATCTCGAGTAAATCTGCCTAGTCAAAAAACCTGGGAAGGTTTCCAGTTTCGTCTTACTTTCATTCAAGCACCAGACTGTTTCCTTATTTTCTTTGATTTACAAGGCCTGCTAAGCAAGTAAAATCATTTAAAAAATTTTCCTACATTCACCTACAGCCCAATTCTTCTAAAGCTTTCGGAAACCAGTATCTCTTTGACTAACAGACAGAGAGCTCTTTGGACATTTTGAGCCATAATCCTGTAGCTAAAACATAGTCTAAAAAAGGACTGAAAATAAAAAAATCTGTATAATTTTTAATGATATACATTATTTCTAGTGGTTTCCCCGTCTATTCTTGGCATTTGATTTAACTTCATCAGCTTAATTCAAAGTTTTTCCTGTGTATTATTATCAGAAGCATTTTTCNAGAGGAAGAGGAAGAGGAAGAGGAAGAGGAAAGGATCTGAGCTACCACAATTCACCTTATTCTTAAACAGGTGTCTTGAGGGAAGGTGTTTCATGGGAAAACTTTGAATTATTATTTTTTTAGCATTGCCGAATTTAACTTCATGTAGCTCATCGACGGAGAGCTACTTAGATCCACAAAAGCAAGACACAGCTTTACCTCCTTGATAACCAGAACCACTGAAGTTAATACAATATAGATGACTGGCTGAGACATTACAGCACAAGGTCCTTAGAAATTGTTATTCCTTGCTATAGCACCGACATCCATGAAAAAGAGACCACCTAAAAGAAAAGTCAGACATTCATCCATTCATGTAAAGGCTGATCTACTTGTGCTAAGCACAAACAAGGCTTGTTTGAGTAGATGTTGCAAATGTTACACTGGTTTAGTGATTCTCTTCCTTATACACATATATATCCAAACATGCTAATTTACTCGTAAAAATCCCTCTTAAAGACAATTGGGAAGGGGTTCACACACAACTACTGCAAAGGAGTACTTTTTTTTTTTACCTTAATCTTCCTCGTTGTCAGAACTGAAAGGCTTCTATTTCTTCCCCAAACTCTCTAAATCTATTCAATGAAAAGATTACATCTTTAGCAAGCAGAGGATTTTCATTGTACACTGCCTCTAATAATAGCGTTTTTCTGATTCCATTCCTTTTGTTCTTGGGATAAAACTTTGCCCCTAGAAGTTGTTTAGATAATGTGAAGGACTGTAGTTACATTTAAATAACTGAACTGAAGTTTCATTCCAGGAGTATAGATTACAAATGGCTCTTTCCAGAAACTCCCTTTTTTTTTTTTTTTTTTTTTTTTTTTTTTTTTTTTTTTTTTTTTTTTTTTCCCATCTGTATTTACAAGCTTTCTGAGGATGAGGGTCTCCAGCAAGTACTAGCCTGGCAAACACCTGCCTGTAAACATCAGTGAAATCCTAGCTGTCTGATAGTAAATAGCAGAATGATCCTTTTCAGCCTTAAAAATCTATAAAACTGTGCTGCTGTCAGGCATGAGCACACCCTTATCCTGAATTAGGGAAGATGGAGAGGAAGGAGATACAAATTCAGTGCATGTAATGTGCTGCAGGGGATCAGTTGGTACTAATGAACGGGATATAAGCCCCACTCAGGGCACTGTAATAAATCATCCCCTATTTTATTTGTTGCATAACAACAGAACACTGTTGGAAACACCACCCTTATTTTACTGTTATAGATATGGCTTTGTTGTTTTGCGTAACGCTTTACCATGAATTGTGTTCAAGGGTCTCTTAAATAAATGGCACTGGTATCAATGCTGTAGAATTATTTTTATTTTCTGTATTGTGCTATCACATAGTGTTCCCAGGCAGATGTAAAAAAATAAAAGTAAACAAGTTCTTAAAATAAGTACTTCACAGTGAAAGCAGAAGGGAACTGTTTTGTCTAGTGGGATTCAGGCGTGCAGAGGCCGTTGATGAGGTTCCTGCCCCAGGGAAGCCAGTTTAGGCCTTCAGAATAGAAACTCAGTGCCTACCAAACACAGATACCCTTGATATTACCCTAAAATTAATACTTGTATGACTAAATATTGCTTAGTCAGAGTAAGTGCTGCGGAACCATGCTTTAAATTAGGCATCAACAGGAAGGGATAGAGGCAGGAAGAGTGAGAACAACAACAGCAACAGACTTGTTGCTTGATCCAGACTTGTTATTACATAGGCACCCTCACAGAGCTGCTGTACAGGTTAGTGAATTAAAGGGTGTGAAAGTCCTTGAATCAAAGCACTGTAGAAGTGGAAGTGACTATTATTGCTTTAATCAATACATGATGACAACACAAGACCACATGGATGTCATTACTCAGGTCACATTTCAACAGAAGCTGTTGCTTCTGGTACTTATGGGCATATACACATATATAAAGAAGGAGTCACACACATCCATACTGTGAAGCACAGCTTTGGATTCCTGAATTAACACACCTTTGCTTCTAGATGGCATATTTTGACTTAGCAGCTCTGAACTTACAGGAAAAGAGTCTTGTTTACAATGTTCTTTCTTAGGGTGTGCAGAAGATCTGATCCATTTGTAGAACTGGTCAGAAATATTTTCAAATACTTCTTTATTTTGATTAATTGATTTTATTTTCAAGAATATGTTAGCACTGAAGCAGTCGTTGCTAAAGCAGTGAACAACAGTCTAACTTGCAGGCTGAGGTTAACTCTCATATAGGACCACTTGCATTTACAGGTGTTTCTCAGGGTAGTGGCACCGTCCATATGGTTTAATTATACAATATATTATTGTTAGCTTTCCCTCCTTTTTCTATTCAATAGGCATCTTTCATGATCACCGTTAGAGAAGCAGTATAGGCAAGAAGAATCCCTGATCTGAACCAGTGCTGCTATTCTCATGGTTTTTATTTTTGCTATGAGGTTTTGGTTTGGTTTTTTTTTTTTTTTTAATGTTCATTTGTTGGTTCATTTCGAGTAAGTGGCCAAACTCTTATGATTTCACTTATAACATCCACTGTGTGTCCGTGTGACCTTGTTGTGGTGCTTGAATGGTCTGAGCCACAAAACCAGACATAAAATAAGAAAAAGCAAGTTTGCTTTCAGCTTTTAATACACGTGCAGCCCAAGAGAGCAGAGATAAGAGCTGTCACAAGCACTTTGATATTGACATTTCTCACCATAAATCCATAGAAGACACATACTTCTGCCAGCGTTAAGTACACCATTGGGTGTTTAGAAACATTTTTTGTTGCTACTTATTCTTAAAAGGGGCAGAGATGGGAAGAGAAGAAGTGCTTATATTGGTGCAGAAGCCATTTCCAAGCCTTTCTTATCTCAAGTCTATCTGTTAAAATGTGAAAATGACCATGTTTATATTTGCAGCCCTCAAAAAACCTAAATGTTTGTGTTAGTCCTTCTGAAAGGGAGATCTTTGCAAAAGCTTAGGAATAATCACTTAATGTTAGTTTTAAAGTCAAGGCTGGAAGGCATTTGCTTCACTAAAAAGGCTGAATGGCAAACAGAAATCTTACCCAAGCAAATTGGTGCAATTTAGAATAATAATAACTACTTTTACTGCATTATTTAATTTTTACACATGACTTTCAGATATAAATCTGCAACTGGGTTTGGAAATTTGTCTAAACTCAGTTTCTCTGTTTTTTTTTAAAAACCCTACTTTTATACATTGTTGCATACATGTTAACATCATAATAATATTTTAACATCAATACAAGAAACAGACATATGGTGAGTGTACACAGGTATAGCTAAAATAGGAAACTATTCTGATTTGTGTATGATGAGGAATTTGGTCCAAAGATGAAGGGATGTCTTTGATTAAATAGGAGTGTGATTTATGTGGCACATTTAGTCACACGATTGGCCAGATTTTGCATATGATGGCTTAAGTAGAGTGGAGAAAATGTAGGCAGAATAGGAAGGCCAAGGTGAAAACCCATGCAAAAGTGAAAGTATTTATTTAAAAACAAAGATCAAGCTCTTGTCCTCATGGAAACCAAAGATTTTTTTTCTCTTCTTTACTCTTTTCAAGATAATCCTATTGATGTTCAACAATCTAAAGGGCCGTGGGTGGTCCCCTGGATTAGTTACTGTTCTTTTTACTCTGAGACCCATCCAGCTCAGCCATAAGCAAGAGTGAACAAAGACAGCTGTAACCAGTTTCTTATTTGTACACACATGTACACGTGCAAATGTACACAGACACACACATGGAGATAGAAACAAAAAATTAAATCATGTGGTAGTCTTATTCTGAGCAATACTCAGACTATAAGAACTATTGCTGACCCAAATTTGCTCTGTCTGTGTGTATCCGAATATATGTGTGCACATATACACATGCATATGCAAATATATAGAATGAATTTCTGTATGTATATATACACATATGTACATAAGAAAAGAGACAGAGAGAGAAAGAATGAACAAGAGATATCAAAATGGCAATATGAGCTTATCTCATAGATTTCTTAGCTGATTTTCATATCCTTGGAAGACAAATGCATTTCTCCCTGGGAAAAAGTATTAAAATGCATTGATCGTTCAAGAAGATACCTGATGACAATTTGAAATACAGATAAATTATAATTTCTTCTCTCATTAACAAACTATAAAGTGTCAGCATCCACGGACACTGAATTTATTATTAAACTTTACCAAGACAGATGCTGCTAATAAGAAGATGTTTTTCTTGCTACTATTATCTACAGATAAACTGATTTAGAGTTTTATTTTCAGTGCTTCTGTTTTTCTCTAAGAATTAAATTTACACTTGAAAAAAAAAACCAACCCTATTCCCATAGCTTTAAAATATGTGTTGATCGAAGGATGTTAATTGTATTATGAATAAAAACCAGTAATTAATAAAACTTGTATCATAATTTTGAAGTCTTAAGACAGAATTAAATCTTTTTTTTTTTTTTTGAGTTGTAAGAAAAGCGACACAATAAAACAGGAACACAACCTGGCTAAAACATTATAATAATACTAAGTAGAATTAATTTAACTTTTACGGAAAATAAATCTTCAAAACATTTACCCTCTTCCTCTACTTTGGAAAGCTACTAACGTATTTATTTATAGGAGTGATTACCTCAAACCATTAAAACGTCCAGCCTTACAGCTGCAGTTACAGTCATTTGCTGGAATTAAAGCAAGAACAATGCTGATGATGTAGTCATGTGCTCAGGGTTGATGTTTCTCTTTGCTTTGTTAGGGAATCTGTAGTCACTGAGTTCTTTCACAAATTAGTGAAAGGGAACACTTTTTATTTTGGCATTCAAAAAATATATCAGACCTGAAAGAAGGACATTTCTACTTGTCTGGCTTTTTTCCTTGATAATAGGTAAATGTGACAACTTTGTGGCAAATGACGTGCTAAAAAGGAGTCTATTATCTTGCTATTAGCAAAATAAGTAATAATAGAGAAATATATACATGTATATACATATACATATATTCCTGTACCATACACTTGGATAAGAAACTACCTACTTAGTGATCTTTGCCTGATGGGTATGGCTTGCTCTACAGCTGTTGACATCACACCCAAAATCATCTGAAATGCAGATCTTTCTAGACGCCTTTGAAAAGCATGATCATCCTGCCACCAACTGTTCATCAACAGAATTGGAGGTCCCTAACACAAGGTCTTGGAGCTAAGCAGACAGATTTGTTAAAGATCTTACTGCTTTAACGTTGACATGGTACATGACTGCAAGATAGAGCTGAGTGAACGTCATGCTGGTGGCTGTAGTAACTACTTTGGGGAATTGTTTAGCTGTGCATTTTGTAATGCCACTGGTATAAATTTGTCATGTCTCCTTTAATTCTAACCTTTCTGCTAAAGGTCCTAAAATGCTGAAGTGAAAGGACAAATCACAGAATCAGAATTTGAAAAACAGATTATTTTGACTACAGGGAAATTTTCCTTTATCTCTTTCACCCTCTTTCATACTTCATATTCAATGAGCATCGTAAACTAACGAGATTTAATCTCACTTTCTGACAGTGTAAGGGTGTGGCACATGGTGCATAATCAATATTTCATTTGTGCAAAATACAAAGCTTCACACATTTGGATTATTTAATCAGGTTTTTAACACAATCTGGCTTATGCTTAAGCAGTAAAATGGCCCTTTTTTATTTTGGAAACCTAACTAATGAAATAATATCTAGAAGCTTTCAGAATTACTATTGTCTCCTTTTAAATGACGTATTTAAATCAAGCTGCCACTTCCCTCTGAAACCACAAGGCTCAATTCTTTCTCTGGTATCAGAGGGACTGGGAAAGAAAAAGAATGAGGTAGAAGTGTGCCTGTGAGTATGTGTGTGAGCTCATGGGTGCAGGAGACAAAGAGAAAAAGAGGGAGTGATAGAGGAAAGAGGGAGGGAGGGAGATTTAATGAAAAATTTGGATTATAACAATGTTTCTTAATAAGTCCAGCCCTCAAAGCAAATTACATTTCTTTTCCAGCACTGAAAAGCTTACTATTAGATCTGACACTTTAAAATATGCCCGCATGGCTGTGCCACATTCAAACTGCCAGCTTTTGAAACAGCTTCAAAGCCAAAGCAGGGCGTAAGATTTGAAGAAAGCAGTCTTAATTTCTGAGCAGAGGCTCAGTAAAGCATGCAGACAAAATCCTAGAAAGGAAAATGGGCTAGAGCTTAAATAAATATACTCTATCACTTGCCATGCCTCTCCTCTTACATATGCTGTTTGCTGTAAATATTACCTGGAATGTCCCACCCCTGAAGTCCTGGCAAAACCCACTTGGCTGTGATGGAAGAACATATCGAATAGTGTTTGGACACGGGGAACCAGCAGGGAAGGCATGAGATTTAGGGACTGAGAGTTTTGAATCAGTCTCTCTCCTTATTTCTCTGGGAAATTGAGTTAATTTCCATGCTCTCAACAAATCAAGCCAAATAAGGAAGAAATACCTTCGTAAAACCAATACATGAAATAGATTCTTTTTGAAATTTTGAGAGGGTGCAATGTCTGTTTATTTCACCATTGAACAACATGGAATGGGGTAGCTAGATTTGATTATTTAGATTTCACAGCTAAAAACCAAACCAAAACAACAACAACAAAAACCAAACCAAACGAAACAACAACAAAAAAGTGACTTAGATAGAGAAAGGACACATCCTGGAAAGTGACTTGGTAAAGTTTGCCTAGCACCATGAATGTCGTTTAGAGTGCTGTGCTTAACTTTCTGATTTTGAGAGGGAAGTGAAAGCTTTCCTGCAGCTAGATTGGTATTCATAGCACCCAATATTCCCAGTACTTGCCAAAGAAGAAATAACTTTTTCAAACTCTTTTTTGTTTTGTTTTGTTTTTTTCCAAAACCAGAAGCATTTACTTCCCAGTGTTACCTCTGTAAAACCAGTAACTTACATTCAAAGATAACTTTTCACAGTCTGAGCAGAGAAGGACTTTTACTCCTCCACATCAAAAAAATGAAAAATGGCTCAACATATTTTTTTTGAAACTCAGGGATGTTTCACAAAAGCCTGAGTTTACCATTTTCAGCTAGGATTCAGCAGGTCCATGCAATCCAAAGTAATTTGATGTGGATATGGTGTATCATTTCCAGATTCTTCCTCTGAAATATCTTCCATGAGACTATAGTACAGACACTAAAGGTGATGAAGTTGTACTCTGAATCTCTCAGAGGATGGTAAAGTGTAGTCTGAAACAACACTGCAAATCCTTATGTTTTGTGTTAGCAGTGTCCCAGACAATGCTGAAGTTACAAGGAATATGTCCTGCATTTGTCCCAGACCTGATGACCTTGTTCTTTTAATCGTCAATATCTAGCTAAGAACTGATAGCTGAATGGTTTGTTGATATGTTTCTTTTTTTTACTGAAATTATTTTGGTCCAGTTTGATGAATGGTAATTGTAAGGAGATTAAAATGACCATTCATACGATATATACTCATTTAGCAAATTCATTTACTAGGTGTTCCAAATACTGGGAGGTATTAAAATGAAATATTTGTTACTTATTCTGGAGAATCATATAGATCAGAGCTAATCACAAAATATTTTAGAATGCAAAAAGATGATTTTTTTTTTTGTGAATAAGGCTAATGAGTAGTTAGCTTTGCTTGATAGCATCATATTTGAATTTTCAAAGTAGATAATAGTGATGCATACTGATTCACAACAACAAGAAAACAAATAATTAAGGTTTCTAACATATATGACAAATTTTAGAAATGAGTATGCCCTGTCTTGCATTGAGTCTATTGCACACTTTTTTAATATGCAATCCAATCAATATAATGGAAAAATCACAAAGTCTTTTTCATACGGAGTGTTAGTTTATTTCAGCATGCATATGAATCAAGTGAAGAGGGAGATGACTTTACACAGGTGTAATTTACCAGATTGAAAGGAATAAATATGTGATGTGCACAAACCATAACACTGCTTAGCACTGAAAGTGAAGAGTAANAAATACATATTATTTTTTTTTTTCCCCTGGATTAAATCAGTGGTAGGAAACTAGGAGCCTAAATGCAACAGGTCAGATTTAGACTTTGAGTTCTTTTAATTTTGCAGATCTCTATTCCTACATAAAGATTATTTTGAGGGTTTGGGGGTTGGAATTCATCTAATTGAACCCTAGACATATAAAAATTCAGTGTCTAAGTTTGAACCAGTTGTCTGAAAATCTGTCTATAAACAGCAAAGAGAGGCATGACCAGTGGCAATACATCTATTGTAGGCTCCTGTCTTCGAATAGGATGAAAGATATCTAGATGTTGGCTGTTTTCTGATCTTAACATCAAGAAACCAACGATGACCATCTCAGATCCAGACTCAGAAGGTTAGTTTGAAGCAGATGAATCAACCCCTAGTTACTCCCTGAATGGAGGCTGAGAGGTTTTAGTTGAGAATGCAGGGGGTTTTGTTTGTTTGTTTATTTGTTTTGGTTTTGCTTTTTTTTTTTTTTTAATGTTTAACAAGGTGATTTTGAACATTTAGAATTTTTTTTCTTTTTGCAGTAAGAGCAAATCAGTGATGTATTTTTTCAGCACAAAAGTACTAAATGAGGTGAGTTAGGCCATAGAATCAGGAACACAGAGATATTTAGAACAGCCCAAGCCTTTCTGAATACGCTTTTCCTCTTGCATAGTTACGAGGCTGTCCCACCAAGCTTGATTGGAAAAACACCCACAAGTCGAAGCTGGGAGACCTTCCTCTCTCACCTCTTCTGTTAACATTTAGTTGCTTATCTGTGTAATGGAAACGTACAGGCTTACCTAGATCCTGTGCTACAGGAATTTAGAAAACAGAGAAGTCGTGCCTTCCTTTTAACAGGGAGGGTAATTAGCCAAGAGAGAAACTTACTTAAGATTTTGTTAGATTCACTAATGCTAGGAAAGTTTAAGTCAAAATATACTAAGATATGTACTCCAGTTCAAACAGAATTAATTCAGGGAAGTCTTATGACTTCTGTTATGAGGGAGGTCAGATGAAATGTTCACAATGGTCCCTTCTGGCTTCATAATCTATGAAGCTATATGAACCTCTTTCAAGAAATAAAGATGATGGTAACTGTCTATAAATACTTGATAACATGAAATGGCTGGAGGAACTATTTAAGGTGCTTAATGATGATATTATAGGGAATAATGTCCTCAAACTGAAAAGACCAAGGTAGGATATTTAAGAAAGACAATATTTTCTAGAAGTGAGGTCAATTGCACAGTGGAGTAATTTGCAAAATTGAGCTCTATAGAAAGAGCTGTGTAAGAAGAGAGTGAATAAAACACTTGATTAGCCTATGAAACATGTCCGTTCTAAAGCTGGGTAATTCAAAACTAAGTTGTTCAAAAAGTCTGGCACTGTGGTTTATTTGGTGATTTTGCAAAACAGGTGTGGGTTTTTTGTTATTTTTGTTTGTTTGCTTTTGGGTTTTTTTGTTTGGTTGGTTATTTTTGTTTGTTTGTTTTGTTTTATGTTTTGTTAGAATTGATCACAAAATTATTTACCCACCTATATTTTCTGATCTGAACAGGAACAGGAAACTTCATACAGTAATTATTTCACCTGACATACAATAGATCCTACTAGGGAAATGGCTAGTCCACACACACACACACAAAAAAAACCCTTTCCCCTTGTGACTTTGTTGCTTTGTTCCTCAAAAGTGAAAATATTTCCTTTGGAGATAGACACTTGACAGCAGTTGAGCATTCATCCTTCCACCTCAGTGCAAACTGACTCCAAATGGCAAAGTTGTGAATATAGAAAGGACTGACATTATTTGTAACTACAGTCATGCTTCCTGCAGTTCCCCTCAGCTTTTTTTTGCATACTGAGGCAGTTTGTCAGGGCTTTGCACACACTCTGTGTCTAAAGAAGCCTCATTACTGGCCTGTGCAGAGACAAGGGAGGTGGAAAAGGATGACAAGGTTTGCATTAATTGCACAGCAATCTGTTGTTCCAGGGGCCATTCAAGCATATAATAACTTAAGTAGAGTTTCAGTGAGTTGGAAGCTCTTGCTTTTTGTAATGTTTTGGCAAGCTGATTTCTTATTATAGCACAGTTGGTATTTCTTTTTAAAGTCTTGACAGAAAGCTGTAGGTGGCCACATAGCTTTTGTCCTGCTAGCAATACATTTGCAACATTCCATTAGTCAGGCAAGAAGTCGACTGGTACAACTGCATTTTGCTGTGTTGAAGTTCTTGATAGAGGTCATCTCGGACAGCACAGTTCAGATGTGAATCTACCTGCAAATTACCATAAAGCATGAGGATAGCTTGTGATGGCTTTGGTCTATTAATTAGGGGTGGTGGCAGCTGGAAAGTTAATCTCAGGATTCATATTCTGATTCCTCTAAGTCTAGAGTATCTCATGGCCTCGATCAAAAAAATTTACCATGCCCTGAAGGTATCCTTCAGTACATTCAGTGGCATTAGGTTGAGATCTGCACCCTCCTTATCCCTTCTGATTGCCTATCAAAGGAAACTTTCCCCAAGTTGCCCAAAGGTTTGAATTTATGTGTGCTTATGTTCCTGTTTTAAAAACACCCTTGATGTCAATTTAAGCCTGCTCCTTCTGAACATGAGAATTTATACAAATTGGTGGAATAAACCACAGAAATTTAGTCAAGAATATTTAATGAATGATGAAGATTCAGTTCTAAGATTATATTAAATTAAGTTAGAAGAGCACCTGGGAAGATAATGGTTCTTAAGAATTTTTGAGTAGTGAAGACTAGCTTGTTTTACAACATCACTAGAAAGACTATTCGGTTTCACTGCTTTGGTGTTTGTTAGACCAGATCACAAGACTAAGTAGTTTTTCTATTTATTCAGATCTTCAAATGTATTTATGTTTAAACTTTAATTGAGCTTGCTTTCAGTAAAGATTCAGCAATTGTGGTTTTTTGTAGTGATGCCCAAGGAAAGCAAAATATAAGAAAATACCAACATGGGAATATTACTTAAATATGAGTGGAAGATGCTGGAATATGAATGGAATACTGAAAAAGAGTCCATTTCAAAGTCTGAGTGAAGACATGCATTTTTTAGATCCTAGGTCCAAAAAGTCAATTACAGTTTGGTCCCTTTATTTTGTTTCATTTAGTACTAAGTTGGCAAAGGCAGCTCCTACTTTGAATGTGCTGGAGTTTTCTTGTAATAGTCACTTGCCTCTTCTAGCAGGCCATACTGTTATGGTGCAAGTTAGAGCAGACTTTAGGTCACTCTGTTTTTTTGTAAGTGACATAGACCAGCCCATACAGTACCAGAACTACAATACAATCCATCTGGCCCTGTGTGGAAAGCCAACATCAGAGGTTAGAGCAAATCTGTTCTACTTTTCAGGTTGGATTTGCAGGTTTTGGTCAGGTTTAGTCTTTGACATCAGCCATACACTATCAAGTATACGAAAAAAAGAATCACTGTCGTGTTTAAATCGTTGGTGTTAACAATATTAGATTGATCTTCCATCACACAGTTTTCCATAGCAGTTAAAATCTACGAAATTATACTTCTAAGATTTAAAACCAGTTGATTATAATTTATATCTTATTAGTAAAGATTTGTTTTTTTTTTTTTTTTAATGTTTAACAAGGTGATTTTAAACATTTAGAATGTTTTTTCTTTTTGCAGTAAGAGCAAATCAGTGATGTATTTTTTCAGCACAAAAGTACTAAATGAGGTGAGTTAGGCCATAGAATCAGGAACACAGAGATATTTAGAACAGCCCAAGCCTTTCTGAATACGCTTTTCCTCTTGCATAGTTACGAGGCTGTCCCACCAAGCTTGATTGGAAAAACACCCACAAGTCGAAGCTGGGAGACCTTCCTCTCTCACCTCTTCTGTTAACATTTAGTTGCTTATCTGTGTAATGGAAACGTACAGGCTTACCTAGATCCTGTGCTACAGGAATTTAGAAAACAGAGAAGTCGTGCCTTCCTTTTAACAGGGAGGGTAATTAGCCAAGAGAGAAACTTACTTAAGATTTTGTTAGATTCACTAATGCTAGGAAAGTTTAAGTCAAAATATACTAAGATATGTACTCCAGTTCAAACAGAATTAATTCAGGGAAGTCTTATGACTTCTGTTATGAGGGAGGTCAGATGAAATGTTCACAATGGTCCCTTCTGGCTTCATAATCTATGAAGCTATATGAACCTCTTTCAAGAAATAAAGATGATGGTAACTGTCTATAAATACTTGATAACATGAAATGGCTGGAGGAACTATTTAAGGTGCTTAATGATGATATTATAGGGAATAATGTCCTCAAACTGAAAAGACCAAGGTAGGATATTTAAGAAAGACAATATTTTCTAGAAGTGAGGTCAATTGCACAGTGGAGTAATTTGCAAAATTGAGCTCTATAGAAAGAGCTGTGTAAGAAGAGAGTGAATAAAACACTTGATTAGCCTATGAAACATGTCCGTTCTAAAGCTGGGTAATTCAAAACTAAGTTGTTCAAAAAGTCTGGCACTGTGGTTTATTTGGTGATTTTGCAAAACAGGTGTGGGTTTTTTGTTATTTTTGTTTGTTTGCTTTTGGGTTTTTTTGTTTGGTTGGTTATTTTTGTTTGTTTGTTTTGTTTTATGTTTTGTTAGAATTGATCACAAAATTATTTACCCACCTATATTTTCTGATCTGAACAGGAACAGGAAACTTCATACAGTAATTATTTCACCTGACATACAATAGATCCTACTAGGGAAATGGCTAGTCCACACACACACACACAAAAAAAACCCTTTCCCCTTGTGACTTTGTTGCTTTGTTCCTCAAAAGTGAAAATATTTCCTTTGGAGATAGACACTTGACAGCAGTTGAGCATTCATCCTTCCACCTCAGTGCAAACTGACTCCAAATGGCAAAGTTGTGAATATAGAAAGGACTGACATTATTTGTAACTACAGTCATGCTTCCTGCAGTTCCCCTCAGCTTTTTTTTGCATACTGAGGCAGTTTGTCAGGGCTTTGCACACACTCTGTGTCTAAAGAAGCCTCATTACTGGCCTGTGCAGAGACAAGGGAGGTGGAAAAGGATGACAAGGTTTGCATTAATTGCACAGCAATCTGTTGTTCCAGGGGCCATTCAAGCATATAATAACTTAAGTAGAGTTTCAGTGAGTTGGAAGCTCTTGCTTTTTGTAATGTTTTGGCAAGCTGATTTCTTATTATAGCACAGTTGGTATTTCTTTTTAAAGTCTTGACAGAAAGCTGTAGGTGGCCACATAGCTTTTGTCCTGCTAGCAATACATTTGCAACATTCCATTAGTCAGGCAAGAAGTCGACTGGTACAACTGCATTTTGCTGTGTTGAAGTTCTTGATAGAGGTCATCTCGGACAGCACAGTTCAGATGTGAATCTACCTGCAAATTACCATAAAGCATGAGGATAGCTTGTGATGGCTTTGGTCTATTAATTAGGGGTGGTGGCAGCTGGAAAGTTAATCTCAGGATTCATATTCTGATTCCTCTAAGTCTAGAGTATCTCATGGCCTCGATCAAAAAAATTTACCATGCCCTGAAGGTATCCTTCAGTACATTCAGTGGCATTAGGTTGAGATCTGCACCCTCCTTATCCCTTCTGATTGCCTATCAAAGGAAACTTTCCCCAAGTTGCCCAAAGGTTTGAATTTATGTGTGCTTATGTTCCTGTTTTAAAAACACCCTTGATGTCAATTTAAGCCTGCTCCTTCTGAACATGAGAATTTATACAAATTGGTGGAATAAACCACAGAAATTTAGTCAAGAATATTTAATGAATGATGAAGATTCAGTTCTAAGATTATATTAAATTAAGTTAGAAGAGCACCTGGGAAGATAATGGTTCTTAAGAATTTTTGAGTAGTGAAGACTAGCTTGTTTTACAACATCACTAGAAAGACTATTCGGTTTCACTGCTTTGGTGTTTGTTAGACCAGATCACAAGACTAAGTAGTTTTTCTATTTATTCAGATCTTCAAATGTATTTATGTTTAAACTTTAATTGAGCTTGCTTTCAGTAAAGATTCAGCAATTGTGGTTTTTTGTAGTGATGCCCAAGGAAAGCAAAATATAAGAAAATACCAACATGGGAATATTACTTAAATATGAGTGGAAGATGCTGGAATATGAATGGAATACTGAAAAAGAGTCCATTTCAAAGTCTGAGTGAAGACATGCATTTTTTAGATCCTAGGTCCAAAAAGTCAATTACAGTTTGGTCCCTTTATTTTGTTTCATTTAGTACTAAGTTGGCAAAGGCAGCTCCTACTTTGAATGTGCTGGAGTTTTCTTGTAATAGTCACTTGCCTCTTCTAGCAGGCCATACTGTTATGGTGCAAGTTAGAGCAGACTTTAGGTCACTCTGTTTTTTTGTAAGTGACATAGACCAGCCCATACAGTACCAGAACTACAATACAATCCATCTGGCCCTGTGTGGAAAGCCAACATCAGAGGTTAGAGCAAATCTGTTCTACTTTTCAGGTTGGATTTGCAGGTTTTGGTCAGGTTTAGTCTTTGACATCAGCCATACACTATCAAGTATACGAAAAAAAGAATCACTGTCGTGTTTAAATCGTTGGTGTTAACAATATTAGATTGATCTTCCATCACACAGTTTTCCATAGCAGTTAAAATCTACGAAATTATACTTCTAAGATTTAAAACCAGTTGATTATAATTTATATCTTATTAGTAAAGAAAAAAAAAAGAAGGTTACCCATTACCAAATGTAAAATTAAATTATCATTAAGCTAATTAACCAGTTTGTTGTTCTCATTGAGTTTATTGTTTTGATTGTATCTGTGCAAATTAGCAAAGAGCTTAACTTGCGCAGAAAAAAATAATTTATTTTGTTATTTTTGTCGCTGTTGTGGTAATGCATGCACATATTTAAATTTTTCAGAAAAAAAGACTGTGATGAGAGTTTATTTTAGGCTATGCCAGAAAACGATAGTACCTGAGCTCAAATGGATAAAGGCTTAAAATATATTCATGACCATCTATTGTAGCCAGCTCATGGACAATATTTGCTAGATATTTTCATGTGTGTAAGTCCCAGTAGTTCTTATTGCTGAGTTCTTCTGCAAAGCAGAAAATATATGCCTCATTCTTTAATTACAGAAGTACTGGCAGAGTGAAGATTTGTGAACGTAAATCTGAATGTAATACTATCTCATGTACAATTTTTCTGTTACGTATGTGTCCTACCTGTGTTCCTGCAAGGGTACTGAGAAGTGTATTGACTAAAATTTCATTGCATCAAGGCAAATGGTTAAAATCCAAAAAGGGACTTTGATTTTGCAGTGGTGAGTCACAGCGCCTAACTTTTAGGTGTCTTGACGGTGAAACTCATAATCCTGTTTGTGGATCACTCAGGCTGAGATTTGCCTCACCTGTCTTTAGCCAAATATCGCATACTGTTATATCTGAGGTTTCCTTATTTTAAAAGGAAAAAAAAAAAAGATCAAGTATATGAATTCTCATATATTTTTAATGACTGCATTATAATGACAGGAATCACCCTTAAAATGGACTATTTTCCTCCAAGGATTACAGAGGATTATTAGGATGATGAGCTTTGATGAAGACATCTGCACGGAAGACATCTGCATCTGAGCAGAGAAAGTACACCCTTAGAGTCTATACATAATGCATAGAAATAGGCATATCTTTTACTGTGTAGTTCCCCCGGCAGGACAAAGACTGTAGAGAAAAGCAGTGAAAAAAGTCAGAGTAGCTTGAGTGGATTCCACAGAGTGGATTCTTCCTCTCCCTGAATAGCTGCTGTGCAAAAATATCTAAGAACTATATCCTAATTACTTCATTAAACCCCTCAGCCCTCTCTGGGGTCCTCCTGGGTTATTTTCTTTGTGCACAATGGCTGCCATTACACTGCCTCCCCATTCCTCTGGAGTGAATAAGGTAAAGATGAGAAGCTCAATAAGCAAATAAATAAATAAAAAAATAGTATCCCCCCACGCACCCCCTAAAGCTGGATCATACAAGCTACAATAATTCATAAACAGGGGAGGAAAGGGATGAAAACCAACAGCAACAAAACACAATTCCCCAAACAGTTGGCACATGAAACAACCCAGAGGCAATCTCTCTTGTACTACACCAGCCAAACACATAGGTATTTATGTGCAAAACAATTCAGTTTACTTTCCCTAATCCTCCTGATTCCTCCCTCCCCTGACAAAAAAACTGTCTTGTTTATCACAGGAAAACTGGTACTTTGCCTTGTCACTCATACAGCCCTTGGGTATGTATGGCTTTTTAAAGAAGCCTAGGTATACTTCACTTTGATATTTTTTTGGGTTGGGGTAATAAGGGAGGCAACATAAGAGAAGCAAGGATAAAATAAGCTGTCAGAACAAAGTGAGGGTAGGATTCACTGGACTAGACATAGTTCTATTGTCTCTTACTAATGTAAATAAGTTGAAGGGTTACATGGTAAAAATAACTACTGATGTCCACCAATTCTAAATGAAATCTAGATTAGCTTAATTACTTAGCTGGAGTGATTAGCTAAAATATGTACAACTTTTGGTGTTATATGTGAGACAGATAAATGACATCCATTGCAGCTTATACTGATCTGGGGGACTTTTGTATAGTTCCTCATTATAGCCTGAAAATATCCTAAACCAATCAGTCCTGAGCATGTACTTTTTTTCTTTAGCCAGGTCATGCAATGGAAGAGAACGATCTATATTGGTGAAGTATATGCAATTTTGTTACATAGTTGTATAGTACAGTTCATTTTATCAGCAACAAAAAGTACGAAATCAACTGCTAACTTACTTCTTCCAGTGTTCATATGAAACATCTAACAAAAACTCAGGGTCAGCCTATGAGTTGTAGTAGCTGATATTATATTTGGGGTTGAAACCGGCTGAAACTCGGGATACAGAACGTGTGCTTATGCACAACTAATACAAAAGAACCACCCAAGACAGTTTTGAATCCTGACCTAGAGACACGCTACTTCTGTAAATTGCGCCTCCTGAGAGGTCTGACCTTCTCAAACCAGCAAACTTCTAAACAAATTCTCCATGCCTGTTGGTGTGCTAGAATAGGAAAGCTGGGCTTCACAACATGTAATGGTTATTTGGGAAGACAAATATTTACATAGAATTCAATGGAGAGAGGAGGAGAGGGAGAGGGAGAGGGAGAGGGAG
>VWYH01006321.1:92150-110489 GCA_013399365.1 Pampusana beccarii | reverse complement strand
TATGTAGTGTAATAGTGATGGCCCATTTATGCAAAGTACTGTGTTTTACATAATATATTGGGTAATGTGTACTGAAACAAAATTATGAGTCTTCATAATATTATAAAATAAAATCTCTATTAAAAATGTCAGTGGAGGAAATACAATCTGGAGATTAAAATTAAATTGATGAAGAGGTAAATTCAATCTGAATTGTACTAAATAGGATGCATGTGACTGTAACTAAGTTACTGAATCTTTTACTACCCTAGTGCCTAGCCTGTCAGAAACCCCTCTTAATACTTCATTGTTTCGTCTTACCTATCCTTGCTTCTCACCTGGATAGGATAGGTGATCCATATTGCAACGCCTACACACACTGCCAGCAAAAGCAAAATACCTACGTATAAAGGAAATATTCCTGAAGGTCAGTAGATACACAGATATCTGAATAACAAAATGCTTCCTTGAGACAGTTGAACTGCCAGGTACAATGTCTCTGTGGGTAGATAAATTATCTCTCACTGACTGGAAATAATATAAACTTACAATGTAAGTTCAGCCTTTAAAAGTCAAACCTAATCAATTCTTGGAAAGAGATGTTATGGGTATTCAACATGAGAACCATACTACCTGCTTGTCAATAACCATATCATGAATTTTTATATCTGAGCTAGTTTTCTTGGCTCCTTTATAGCACAAGAGAACTGCTAGCCCTAGAGAATTATTTCCTGAGTATTGTAGTTTGACAGATGCACAAATACATTAAATGAATCATCCTCTGGTGATCCGATATCATACTGTTGACTAAAAGGATATCTATATGAGACATTTTAAAGATCTAGTACAGAAACAGATGAAGCACGCTCTGAAAGTGCTTACTTTTTTGTACAGACTGAAAAGGGAACCTAGATGTCTCTACTGTAAAAATGTGTCATACAATTTATAGCCTCTCAGGATACCCGACTAGTTCACTTAACCTACAGTAATCTCCCTCTGAGGGCATAGAATCATAGAATCATTTTGGTTGGAAAAGAATGGCAAGATCATCAGGTCCAACTGTTAATGAGTCACTTGGTGTCAGGAAGGGATGAGTCTAGACTTTAGACACCCAACNAATTCTTGGAAAGAGATGTTATGGGTATTCAACATGAGAACCATACTACCTGCTTGTCAATAACCATATCATGAATTTTTATATCTGAGCTAGTTTTCTTGGCTCCTTTATAGCACAAGAGAACTGCTAGCCCTAGAGAATTATTTCCTGAGTATTGTAGTTTGACAGATGCACAAATACATTAAATGAATCATCCTCTGGTGATCCGATATCATACTGTTGACTAAAAGGATATCTATATGAGACATTTTAAAGATCTAGTACAGAAACAGATGAAGCACGCTCTGAAAGTGCTTACTTTTTTGTACAGACTGAAAAGGGAACCTAGATGTCTCTACTGTAAAAATGTGTCATACAATTTATAGCCTCTCAGGATACCCGACTAGTTCACTTAACCTACAGTAATCTCCCTCTGAGGGCATAGAATCATAGAATCATTTTGGTTGGAAAAGAATGGCAAGATCATCAGGTCCAACTGTTAATGAGTCACTTGGTGTCAGGAAGGGATGAGTCTAGACTTTAGACACCCAACAGGATGGACATTAGTGCCATGAAGTCCAGAATGGGGAGAGAGGGTCAAGCCTACAGTCCTATCAACATCTCTTAGTGACGTTCTTCCTTTGTTCTAACTTGGCTAACCACAGTTACCATTTGTTCAGTGTATGAGACTCTTAGTCTCTTTCTGTGAAGTTTCATTCTTTCCATTTGTTGTATACCTGAGGGTAAGCAGCATGTGAGAACATCTGGTTCGTTAAATTACTTTGTTCACGACTACTCAGTATAAAAGAAATAACAGCTAACAAGGAAAGTGATGAACACACAGACACAAAAAGGTAACAAACAGGTGATACTGAAGACAATAATGAAGACCTGAGCTCTTCAGCCACTGGCTGATAGGCCACTAATGAAACTACTCAGACACAGCATTGGACAGGGTCAGCCGGAAAAGGGTGGCTCAAAACTCAAGTCAGTATTATGAGATATCAGAAGGGGCCTGTGGAACTACGCAAAACTTGTCATGAGTTGATTAGTGGAAATGGCAATGGTGGGGAAGGGAGAGGCTGAGGATGTATGGGGAAAGAACAAATGTGGAAAAATAGGAAGGACGACAGATAAAAGCAGCAACCACATGCCAGCAAGCTGCGGGGCTACGTGGTTGTCTGATGGATCCCTATGCCTGACCACAGCAATCTGCCCTGCCTTCTTATTAAATACTTTTATTGACTATTTTATCATATACAATTTTGTTCTCTGTCCTACATGTGAGTGCTGAAAAATCTAAGAGCCAGAGACTGGTAAAGGGCCTTAGGGTCATGGGACCCATAGGTATCAACATCCAGTGTGCAAGAGGGGTTTGGCTGACAGAAACTGGGAAAGACACCACTGGTCACCAGGCTCTACATATCATCACATGTATATGTATATCTCTGTGTATATGTGTACGTCCAAAATTGCGTTTGTATCAGAGGTCTAGAAGCCAACAACTAAAAAGACATAGGTCTGTTTATCTTTTCCCAGTGAATCACGCCTGTATGTGTGTATGTACAACTCTGTCTAACTTCGACCTGAAGTAAATGATGAGTAGGAAGACACCTGCGTCTGCAAAGACTTTTGCAGTTTGAGCTAATCATGCATAGGGGATCCAGGGTATGGTCATAGATACTAAGTAAATTGAAAACTTGTGGTAATATTCAAGGCATCCCTGACTGTGGGGATGCTTTTGAGATGACTGGGTGATTGCATGAATCTGTTTATTATCTGACATCAAGCTGGACTAGCCATCAGGTAGGAGAAAACTTGAATACTTCATGGACCTATGTAAGAGACAGACCTGTAAGCCATGCTGATATTTGAGGGTTTGTGAATATGAGTGTTTATGAAACTAAAGAGTGAGAGTATGTGTTAGCTTCTATCCTTATCAGCTGGAGGGAAGGAAAAGCCCAGGGCTGTCTCTGTTTATGTTTTATGTGCACGTTGCTGGTGTTCATTAAGTGCTGCTAAAGGCAGTGCTGTGTCTGTGATGGTCTATGTCTGCATTGTCTGTGACTGTGTGTGTTTTTGCAGGATGCCCCTTAAGCCTCGCTGCTGGTCAAACCCGCAGCGGGAAACAACAGTACCTGGATGGGGAAGAAGAGACTTCCAGGTTCTGAATGCACAGTAGGTGAGGATACAACAGCCAGGAAGGAGGGATGTTGGGCTCCTGGAGTCTGCTTGATGTGCCAGTTTTCTCACATCTTCAACAGTGGAGGCAATACAAGCTCTTCCTTAAAACTGCATTACATTTCAGAGGTCAAAAAATGGAAGGCTAACCATTGCAATTAGCAACCTGATCTAGCTGAAGATGTCCCTGTTCATTCCAGGAGGGGTTGGACTAGATGACCTTTGGAGGTCCCTTCCAACCCAAAATATTCTATGACTCTATGAAATTTTCAGATGTTTCAATTTTATCATATATTTATATGTTACACAGTACATCCTCCTATGTGTTCTATAAATTACAACTTCCCCCGTTTCAAAGCTCATTGGTAACAGCAGAAGGACTCCTAGAAATATAAAAAGTAATAATCACCTTTCTTCTCTCGCTGTAGCCTAAGAAGAAAAAAAATACACAGCTTCAAGAGGAAGGCAGAAAACACCTATCCTGTTCCTTTCACTCTCATTTTGGGGCTGCCTCCAGCTGTAGGCTTGAAAATGAACCTGAACCTACACAGTTTCAGATGTTTTCACATAAAGTAGCTAAATTTTAATTAGGGAGAAAAAACTTTACTGTTTTGTTAGATTTCCAGAGCATGCTATCTAATCTGATAGCAACTTGGGCATGACAACTGGCTGTGAGTTGAGTGCTACAATGTCTCTACAAAGACAAAGTCAGATCTAAATTGTATCAAAATCTTCCCAAGTGCAATCAAGAGGACTTGGACATAAAATGAGAAACTAAAGGCCGAATGGACCTGGGCCGGAAGTTTTCCAGTCCTCTGTTTTGAACTTGTGGTATTTAAATTCTATATTGGTTTAAATTTAGGAGCCTAAGCCAATTTAAGACTAACCTTTAAGTCTAATCCTTGATCTAATTCTTGCTTACATCGCTTATCCAGGTTCTTCAGCACTAGTTATCACCCTTGCTAGCAGGCTCAGGAAAGAGAGTTAGGACTGACTCATAGAATTAGTGCAGTCCTTTTTATTTGCTGTTTTGAATGGATATAATTTCTAAGCCTGAGAAATGGTATGGAGAACAGCACAGATTTACTATATCTGCCACACATTTGGAAAACAAAGGTTTGAGTAGCAGATGTTTCTCACTGAAGTTTTCTGTCTTTTCTCTATCCCAATTGTTTGATGAACATAAAGGACACATCATTTTTTACAGCTGTGAATATATATTGCTTTTCACAAAGCATTTACTTCTGCCCATGCAGCCCTTTCACTGTAATGGCAAAGTCAGTGTTTTTGTTTAAGATTTTTGGACTGATCTTTTTTATCAAGGGGATAGTGTATGTGTACAGTCAAGTTTTGCCCCTTCCTTTGTAGCCTCTCTCTAGTTTCCACTTTTTTATCCTGTACTGAAGAGTAGCTTAAGAAGAAGCAGAGGTCAGTCCAGATTTCACAAATCAATAATTCACTTAGCTATACAGTCATGGATCAGAAATAGAGTTGTATCCCAGCAAAGGAAATCAGGGCTTTATCCTTCCCCCTTTGGAATTACATTCAGTAAAAAACATGAGTCAAACTCCTGAGCCAGGATTTGGAGATACAAGCTACCTTCCATCAAGTAAGCCACTTTTCTTTGATTATACAGTGAACTTGTGCTTAAAGCGTCTTTTGATATGAAATTGTCATAATCTAGTTCCCAGCTCAAATACCTGCCTTGGAAAGGGGACCTGAGCTAAAGGTTTACTTACGTCTTTACAAGTCTGAAAAACAAATGAGCACTAAGAAAACAGTGGGAATTACATGCACTGCCTCAAAGTGTCCCTTTCCAATTCATGCCCCTTCCATTTCACCTATTCTTAGCTCTGGAACCACTAGATATTCACTGACAATTCTGTGGCTAAATTCTGAATTAAACACGTTCTTATTAGGGATGCTTTTCTAATACAGACAAGTCACGTTTCTGTTCTCAATACTACGAGGCTTTCAAGAACTTTTTTTTCTCCTTTTGAAATGCACTTTGTAGCTGCTCCCTCTTGATTGTGGGTTGAAGCAATATCCTGTATCAAATTAATTCTGAGACTATGAAAGTACAAATTTTGTGCTAGTTTGCTCTGCTATCCTTTGATTTCAAACTCTAGCTTTTACTTAAGCACTAAGTTTTGGTATCTGATGATGAAAAATCAGCATAGACAATCAGACGTGGATGTATTTGTGGCTTATTACCTTGTTTTTGTAAAGTATGTTTTCCTAAGAAACCAAGTATGTAGAAACACAACAGTGACTACATATCCCTCCTCTTTCAAAACTATAGTGCAAACCAAGGAGTTATAATGTGAACCTCACAAAAAAAGGCAAAAGAAAATTCAGATTTTTCATCTGAACTACAGCCACACTGCTGAAAGCTGTAGAGTTCACTATATTTAAGGAGGAGAAAAATTAATGCTTGAGTTGAAGAAGTCATAAGTTCATGCTATGAAAGCTGTTAACAAATTTCTATCTCACAGACTTACAGGGATATGACAGATCATGTATATTCGTAAGACTTCACTTCAGCTGTTGGGTAATCTGGTTTTCCACAGTGTGCTGCAGTGTACCAAGCTTGTGTGCAGCTATAAATTAGTAATTTGTACACCAACCACAAATACTAAACTTCAACGCACAGAATAGTCCCAAACTCAGATACCAATAAGAAAGAAATACTTCACAAATAAATTGGAATAAAAGTCTAACCAGAAAGCTTCTATTTGCATCCTCCCACCAAGGCTAACTCCTCAGAGAGGTTTTTCGTTTGTTTGTTTTAAATCTCAGTGTTGATATAACCTGTTTCTATTGTATTTGGGATTCCACACAGAGTTAGGTCTGAATCAGGGTAAACTCAACAATTATTCAAGAAATTAAGAAATCTACCACATATTCAGCTGGTATGTGGTTCTTTTTCAAGACTCACAAGGTAATCTCTTGAAATGTTGAGAAATACTCCACTGTTTTGAATCATCATAACGATTTTGTTATATAAATTTCTAATTACATCCAAGGACTGTCTAAATGATGAAATCAAACTTCACTTTTCTTAAAAAATGGCATTGCTCCAAATAAGTCAGTGGAACTCAGTTAATATCTCCCAATTCTGGATCTTATTCAAAGACAATGTCTATTTTCCTATTTTATTTGAGGGGTTATTTGGAAGTGAGATATTAAATTGTGCAGAAATGCATCTGTAGAGGATAAAACACCAATATCTAAACAAAGCTTAGAAATTTTTTTAGAAATCTACAGATAATTCCGATTGACATCAGTTTCTTATATAGAGGTGGTTTAAAAAGTCAGTATAAAAAGGACCTCAGTACAGATATTCAGGGGTCCAACACTAATAACATTATGATAAACTATAAAAATAAGTCAGAAAAACATAGGGCATCCTCAGAGTCCAATCCCAAACCCCACTAAAGTTAGTGAAAATACTTCTATGCATCTAATTATTTTCACTGAACTACGAAAAGTTGCTATGGTTAACATTCATTTTAGTTAACATTACACATGAAGAAGTTGATTGTTGTGAGGCATTTGGTTTAACTCTGTCTCCAGTGAATGGAGAAAGCTAAATGCTAGGTTAGATGACCACGATGTATAGAGTGAGGCATCTTTTGCTAGAGCTCATGTTTCTGTTTTGACACAAATAATACATTTTAACTAGACATCTGGCATGTGGATGGCTAAAAATTGAGGCAAGGTCAACTGTAACTGATAAATAAAAGATACAGGCAGCACAGGCAAGAACTTACTTTAATTCTACTGTGGAACTTCTGAAAATATATACAAACTGAAGTCCTATTCCAGCTATCATTTAACTTATTTAGCAGTATCTTCACAAATGGGACACTGAGATTAATTTGAACCATTGTAGACAGTGTGATCTGCTTTGCCATAATGGGTTCTCGTTTTGTCTGCCGTGCATATTTGAACTCTCAAAACAATGAAAAAAAAAAATCTGGAATCCTCTCAAGGACCAAAGACCAATATGAAGGAAGCAACACAACAGCCGTACCAAACTCTGAAGCAGCAATGCATTTCTCATTCACCACCCAAGACAAGTGTTGCAGAAACTAGGGAGATGGCATAAATTAAAGCACTTCTGAATGAACTGGCGTGCCTTAAGTCACTTGAGAAGACAGCCAGCAAGGCTTTGAAATACTCATCCCCAACTCTTCAATTTCTCTTTTGTCTCTTATCTTTCTGCTCCTGTGACCAACCCTTCACAGTTATGGCTAAATACAGACAGTTCAAAGAAAACCTTAACTGAAGGTCAATGTCCAACAGTTAAATTCTAGAGTTCCCTTCGACAGAAAAAGTAAAAGTGTCTTAGCAGTAAAACACATGAATTTTTTGTTAGTTTTCAAAGTCTATTTGATGACAAAAAAAAAGCAAATCCAATTGTCTTCAAACTTCTTTTTATTTGTTGGCTGTTCTTCTGAATGCCTTCAAATCAGAAATAATACATAATGGATAAATGGAACAATGACATTTATCACACTCTTAATGTATGGATGAAGTATATAGCTTATAATATCTGCAGTGAATGCTGACATCACAGTCAAATGAGGACTGATTACAATCAGATTTCACAGAAGTAAAGTTCATTCAAGGAATATAGACCTCTGAATGACCACAGATATAAGGCCACCTTGACTTTACAAAGCTGAATCTGACTGCTTTTTCATAATGACTCAATAAAAATCAGTTGTTGTAATCAACATAATATGAATTTCTGGTTATTTCTGAACCATTATTGCAGTTTTTTTGATCCATATTGTTTATAAACATTAATAACATAATTAGTGGCACCAAAACCAGTATGCGTGTTAATGAATTAGAAACTGTGTATATCTGTAATACAAATTGATGAGATTTGCTGAAAACCAAAATACAGAGTTCCATAGAATGCTTCTGCAGAAAATACTGTGAACATATAAAAGTGGGCGTTTGGAACAAATATGGAACCGAGAAAGTGAAATGAGGGAAAAAGAGGAAAGGAAAACATTTAACATAATTAAAAAAAATATATAATCAGACAGAATGACTGTGAATGACCATGCCTTAGTCTTGCAGCATGCTTGAAATGATCATTAGAAAATTATAAGCTATTATGTGTATGTGCTAGGTATTTAAACAATTCTTTGGGTTTAGTACTTAAGATTTTTTAAAAATCTGAAATATTCTTTAACATGTTTCTTTAGTGATGTGCAATGCTGAATTTGCCGAAGAAGTACTTTTCTTTTCATGACAGAGAGGACCAGAAACTGTACCATAGCAAAGAAAATATTCTGACCTATTTGAGGTGTTCCATTACTAATCTGAAAGCCCAGAGAAGGGCAAGGGCAAAGACTGCTATTTCAGTGGTCATACTATGCTTATTTACATCAGCAGATGTGTTCAAGAGTTTTAGAGGAAAATTTTGCTTTTCCTCTGAGGATGATTTCAGTAACTTTCCTGATATTATTCTCATTATTCAAGTGTTTCTCCACTTCTCTGGCACTGTTTATACACCAGTCTATAACAGATAGTCTAACCACTCTAATGGTACAGAATGAATGGAAGATTGGGATCACTTTTTTGCATCCGGTTTGTGATGGCAATGGCATTTTTCTTTGGGAATATGATCCTGAATTGCAGAAAAGAACATGCAAATGTGCCTGGGTAAGACAGAAGATTTTAACTACTGGGGACCTTCACATGTTACTAGAAGCAGTCATTCCTCTTCCATTTCTACTCCTGCTATAACATGATCACGGGAACAGTGATTTACTGGATGTCCTCTGAGGATTTTTCTATGGACTACTATGATACATTAATCTCTCTCTGGCCCTCAGAACAGAATTTATTCCACTCCTTGGTAAATTTGGAATGTTTTCAATTTTCGTAGTATTCAGACATATCTCTAAGTGATGCGGAACCTGAACATGTCTGAAAATTAGTCATAGCTTTTTCAGGATGCATGTCAAGTTTTCGCTCATCTTTCCTCATTTTTCCAACTGTGGAAACAGGCAAAAGTGTTCAGGATGCATGCTCAAAATTCCTGGCTCCTGCATAACTATATATTTAACAAAGAGATTGTTTTTTATATTGTTGCAGATTAATATAACACCTAGCAGAAAAACAGATTATGTCTTTCATATTAACACCCTGCAGAGAAGTGAAGGCTCCAGATCCTCTAGCCTGGAGATTTATGAACTTCTGGCTGTCTTTTCCAGGGAAAAAAAGTAGGATCTTCACACAGATTAAGGACTCTTTTCAAGAGTTCTGAATAAATGGGATGAGCTGGGCTACTTGCCTTGGCACTATGCAGTATTAAGATGTCAGAAGGGAAAAGACTAATTCAAAAACACCCTCCCCACTTCCTGCCCCTGCAGAGGTCTCCAGGGTGCTGGTAGCAGAGGTTGGCAGGACCATCTGCATCGTCTGTGTCCATGATAGATGAGGACAGTACAGCTTCACCTGAAACATCTCTGTGTCTCTGTAGATTATGAGCATATGGGAAGGAGACTGCTACAGACACTTTGAAGACCGACTGAATGACAGACTGAAAGCCCAATTTATAATCATCTCAGGAATACAGCAAGAAAGATTTTAGGTATCGACAGTGTTCAAGCTTTTAAATAAAGTATATCCTAATAAAATAATAAGTTTGTTAAAATTCTTAGATATCTGAGGAGCTGAACCCATTCTACAAGCCCTTGCCAAAAAACCCATAGTAAGCTGACCCACCAGGCAAATAATTCCTGACCTCAAATCTCATGACTAGTGAACTTTAGACATCTTAGGCATTTTAAAACCACTAAAAACTGTGATGAACTCACCCCAGAGCTGGTACCTGGAACTAGTTTCCAATGCATCAGGGAAAAAAAAAGAAACAAAAGAAAACATGTTCAGTTCTTTATGAATGGGCTGTGGAAGAGGAAATCTCTTATGACCCTGCTAGGCAAACAACAAAGGTCCAAGGATTTACATTCACAATGTATAAATAAAGTGAAAACAATTAGCAACCCAGATTCCTCTCAGACAAAAGAGATAGTCAAGAACTCACAAGACAAAAAATATTTTCTGTCTTTGGGAATTACAGTACAGTTCCTTCTATGTACTTATTTTTTTCCACCAAAATCAAATCATGGTCTTTGTCCTATGCTACTAATGCTGCTGCTGCTGCTGCTACTACTACTATTACTACAACCACTGGACAAGTAGAAAGCTTAATCATATTCTTTTATGTGGTGTTTTTTTTCTTTTTTTTTTTTTTTTTAAATTTAGTTAATTATTCTCACCTTAAATACTCTTTCTTGACATATACCTAGAAATTATATTTTGTGCGTGCATTCCATTCCATCCCTCTCAATATCCTTATAGCCCCCTCCATATCTGTTCTAGCTTAAGTCCCTTGATAATACCCATAGGCAAAGGAATTTTTTAATGGTATTGCCAATAAGATCTTACCAGTCCTTTCTATTGTAACATGAAAAATTCAATTTCTGTATGAAATGAAAAAAAAATCATCAAATCATATAATTGTTTGGGTTGGAAAAGGCCTTTAAGATCATCAGGTCCAACCGTTAACCTATCGCTGTTAAGTCCACCATTAAACCGCATCCCTTAGCACCACATCTACATGTCTTAAATACCTGCACAGATGGTGAATCAGCCACTTCCTTGGGCAGCCTTTTCCAATGCCTGACAACTTTTTAGGTGATCCGTTTTTTCCTAATAGCCCATCTAAACCTTCTCTGGTACAACTTGAGGCCATCTTATCTCGTTCTATCACTTGGTACCTGGAAGAAGAGACAAATCCCTACTTTGCTACAACCTCCTTTCAGGTACTTGTAGAGAGTGATAAGGTCTCCCCTCAGCCTCCTTTTCTCCAGGCTAAAACCTCCCAGGTCCCTCAGCTGCTCCCCACCACACTTGTGCTCCAGACCTTTCACCAGCTCTGTTGCCCTTCTCTGAACTCTCTGCAGCACCGCAATGTCTTTCTTGCAGTGAGGGGCCCCAAACTGAACACACTATTCAAGGTGTGGCAATAAATAAATAAATCATATCCATTCTAGAACTATGTTAGACTTTTCATGGCTCTACCAGAGAGGTATCTCATAGTTATCCTGTGGTTAACATGTATGTAAAGATCTTGACTGTCCTCGTTACTTCAGGTATAACAGAAACTCTCTACTTTCATTTCCATGTCGCTTTTTCTAGTCACTGAAGTCTATTGTCTATGAGGATTTATAAATTCTCAGCATCCAGTTGAGAGTTTCAGATAAATGTGTAACTTCAAACTTAAAAAAAAAAAAAAAAAAAAAAAAAAAAANAAAAAAAAAAAAAGAAAAACACTATCAATTTAATTTACACCAAATTTTCAAAATGTTATTCCTGGGGCCAGTGGCATATCAAAAGTGCAAAACATATAGGTAACTGAAAAATTTTTCCTGTGCTGAGAGTTAAGCTCTGTTATTTAATCCTGTCTCTATTATTTAATGGTAATGCAACAGTTCTGCAGACACTACAGGTGTGTTTCTTATGCAAGGTTTTCAGTGGAAAAGTTTATCTGAATTGTTTGTAAGAATCATAAATAGTATATGCTTCATGCTAAATTTAGACTTTCATAGCATTACTATGTAGAAAGCTTCACTAAAGCAGAAATAACAGCTGGGAACTGTGTCACAACAGAACCTAGAAATAAAGCTCAAATGAAAGAATTTATTTTCCACTTGCAAAAAAAAGAAATTAATTGTTTTGGGACCAAGAAAATTAATCGAAAGTCGTCACTTTGAACATTTCTAATGAGTAGAATTGAATGGAGATTTTGCCAGAAAAGAGTGAACTGAAAGAAAACAGAAAGAAGAAATATCTCATTTTAAAGTTTGAGCTATAACACAATCTCTGGAGGTGGGTAAGGTGCTGGCCTCTTGACTCCAGTCATTACACAGGGGGGAGGGAGAAAAGCCAACTACTGACTGAGAGCAGGAAATATGATGGCCCTCCTACAGAGTAAGAAAGACTAAGAGGATTGTGCGATCAGACAGCCCCTAGGAAGCTGCTTTTAGAACTGTCTACACAAAATTAAAAAGGTTTTANAAGGAAAAAAAGCCCTGTTGCTGTCCTGACAAACCTTAAAAAGGGTCTATATGCTCCGTGCAGTCATCAGTCTTGGGAGCAAATGCTTCTGCTTTAGTGATGGGTCACAGTTGGTTTCAGTAGTGTACTGAAACACGTTTGGCATGACCGAGCATTTACTCAGCTTTAAGCAGAGGTGTCTGACACTCGTGATGGCATACTTGGACGTATTAAATGCATACTTTGAATACAGCAACAGCAACAAAAAAAATCTATGAGAGCAAACAAATGAAACTTGTTTGCTGGATGAAGCAGGACCGGACGAAACTCTTCATCTAAACAGGGGATATAAATGCAGATCGAAGGGGAGATCTAGTGTGCAGAAATATGAACCTCATGTGCCAGCCTTAGCCTGAAACCGTTTGATTCTGCACACAGTTTCTTCTTGCCAATGTATATTTAAAAAATTAGAAAGATGGCGTAAAGAGTTAGGATAACAGAAAGTATTTGCTAGAGAGTAGTTCTAAACTTCAGTAGGAAGAGTTCTTTTGGTAATAACAAGCTTTGGATTAGGACACAGATTCTCATCTTTAAGAGTCCTGTACCCTGGGGAAATTTAGAACAAGTAGGAGAGGATTATTTTCACTAAACTTTTTTAAAGACTTTACCTCGGTTTTGCTGAAAGAAAGTGACATAAAGAAGTCAGACAATTTCAGTTGCAGCAGAAGTTACAATGTGAAATAATATTTTCAGTTGTTACTCTTTCCTCTCATTGTATTAAACACAGCAAAATCACCAACAAAAAAATAACATTTTTAATGTAGCCGTCATTGTAAATATATGATGATACAAAATATCTTAATTCAATAAGTTAATAATGGAAACTTAACAAGGACACAGTGTGAAAGTAATATGTTCAATTCTAGTGTTGCTATAAATTATTTAATTTTGACCCCATATGAAGAACAGGAAGAAAGCTGAATCCATCCTTGACCTTGGGAGTAAAAGTGATCTCCGCTAATACATTCATAACTTTCAAGATGGTGTAACAATTGTTTTGAAATCTTTACATTGAATATGCAAGTTGGATGTGCATACTCTTCACAGAGATGAATTTCACTAATGCATGTTTTTCCATTACAATTAATTGTTTCTCTGTCAACAGCACATATCACCTCTAATAGAGACGAAGGTCCCAGATGAACAAGGCACCTTGCAAATGTCTAATGAGTGACTATGCCAGACCAGAACAGTTTATAATCAAAATAGAAAACAACACCAAGGCTTCAGCTGTTTTCCAGAGCAGGAAAATAAAATGAACATTCCCCATAATTTCGTAAATCCTTGATAAAACACGTACAGGCCTATTCGTCATTCTTATACATTTGCTAATTTTAGCAGGAAGGAATGGACAGTATATGATGAATGCTAAATATTGACATTTTCTTCCTTTACCACATAAAAGGTTCACCGTGATGGATTGGTGCTTTCTACATACTTTTTAATCTGGTCCCAAATAAGAAAATGGCAGGGGAAAAAAGAAACAAAAAAACCCCACAACAGAACACCTCTGAAAGCAACCTTCACTTGAAGTCAAATTTACTTGAAATAAGAAGTCTTTTCCTCCCTCCCTCCCTCCCTCCCTCTTTTCGTCCCTCTCTCCCTCCTTATAGCCCCCCCTTTCTTTCTATTGATTTCTCTCTCCTTTTCTTTCTTTCTGTCTTTCTTGCTCTCTTGCTCTCTGTCACTATCGCTCTCACACTCTCAGTCTTTCTTCCTCTCTTTCTCTCACTCTCTTCCTTCCCTCATTAACTTCCATCCAAACGTGTGCCTTTGCCTCTTCTGCTGTCTTGCAGTTGCAGGAAACTGAAGAAAATTGATGCACTAACATTTCTAATATGACATTCGAAAAGTGACTTTTTGATTTTCAATTAACCTTGCAGAAAGAGGAAATATTAAAATTCACCCCTTTGTTCATGATTGTGTATGTTAGCCAGTACGTTAGCTAGTGTTGGTAGGAGTGAACAAGAGGGGTTGGGCTAGGGAGAGGGAAATTGGCACCTTCTTCAAGCACTCCACTGCTATTTGCACAAAACGAGACAAGACTACCCTGCAGTAATTACTCTCTGAAGGGGGAAACAGGTAGGAGAGAGAGTGCTCTTGTCATTTGTTTGACTTAATTGTATGCTTTTATGAGCCGTCTGCCTGGAAGGATTAAAGTTACTTTTAATAACACTTCCTTTCAAAAGAATTTGATTTGAGATTTCCCAGCAGGGCTGCCTACCAAGCAGCAGGACCCTTTTCTTCCTTCCAGCCCCCTGTTCCTTCAGCATTTACCTCTCCTCCCCCTTTTTCTTTCCTTTATGAACACTGGCATTGTTCTATTTGTCTAAGAGAAGTCAGAGATGGATAATGTAGTATAAAGTCAAATTAATATATAAGATTAAATAAATAAATAAATATGGATAAGATAACGTATGAAGAAGAACAGTCTTTCTTAAGATGCTAGGCACAGGAAAACTGAGCCATTGCCATATGGTCTGTTTTTCCTTCAGTTAGCTTAGAGAAAATGGCATTACAAGAGATAAAATGTTCATTAGATACCTACAGAGCAGGCTACCAAATGAGTCAAGAGTATTTGTACAAATAATTTTTACTTTTAGAAAAGAAAAAAAACAAAGTTAGGCAAAGTGAAACAAATCTGGGGAATATATGAAAAGTCTGGAGAATAATTTCTTAATATAATATAATTAGGAACTATTTCTTAGAAGTAGGTTTTCAAAGTTATTAGGTAGGTCCACATGTTAATGTACTTTATTTTATGTCATCCAACAATAAAGTGGAAAAAAAAAAAGAGAGAGAGAAATAAAAACAAAACAAAAAGGATGATCATGGACTGTGGAAGTTAAATTGTCTCTTTTCTTAGCATATCATCCAGGGTCCTCTGTCTGTGGGTAATTGGACTTAATGTGGTATTAACAGTTTATATCCAGCCAACTACTGACTGATAGATGAGGCTAGTCCAGTATAAATAACTGTTCTCTCATTGAGTGTGCACCTTTAAAAGATTATTTAAGAATTGTTGTAGGAAATACCATACACTTGCACAATAGAACTCACTCACTCTAAGTTTATGGGCTTTTATTAGTATTATCTCATTTGCATTTCCAACAAGCGCAGCCTAAATATTCATTTTTATTTGGTTTTATTGTGGCTTAGGAGAAACAAGGAAAAATAAAATAAGATCTTTTCACAGGAAAATAGTTATTCTTTTCCCCAGAGAAGTTCCCCTAGGATCTTTAAACTTGATTTTTTTTTTTTTTTTTGTAATTTCACTCCATATTTACATAACCATTTACAAACTATCCATCTTTTACACCGTTTCTATACATTTTGTTAAAATGTGTGGGCATCCCATTTACAACATCACCAGAATCTATCTTGTTTGATTTTTCAACTCTCTGGGAAAGAAGACTGATTTTTGCTAATGTTTTAAGGTACCTAATGTCAAACTCCTAGCTTGCAAGCATCTCACACCTGACACATTAATGCATTGCAGGTCAATTGCTCTTCTGATTCCGTTAAAAGGAAGAAGATGCCCTTTTGTACATGAATGTAAATCATAATATGCTTAATTCACTCTCACATTCAAAGTTCAAAGTCCAAACCATTTTTATGTCTCCAGTAGTAACTAACAAAAAATTATCTAGCATTCTTGAAGCCTGAGTTGATTTCTAGTAATGCAGCTCCATGGCCATTTGCAAGAATGACCACTGGATATTCAACATGCACCTTAATATAATTAATAGTATCCAATACATAAACGACTGTGTCACCAAACTCATGTGTCAAAAATTCCTGTGCCTCATCATGATAACTGGTTGGAAGTTCCTCATCTGACTGAGCAAACTCCACTTAACAATAGCTCAATTCTTACACTGACCCGCTACACTATGCATATATTAATTAGTCAAAGATTAAAAATAGAAATTAAACTTCAGTCATTAATTTCTGAATTAAATTATTTTCTCATTGCTTTATTTTAAATGGACTTATTTGCTAATCGACCTCATGAAAAACTTAAAACATTTTAGGAATAAAGAATTTAATATCAGGTTACCTGCCTATTTTTGTATTATTTTCTCTCTTGAAAATCTTTGAAAGATGTGAAATGTGATTTCTTCACAGGTCTTATAAAATACATATTTTACCTAGAAAATGTGTTTCATTGTTTGTTTTTTTTTTTCCTAGTGTTTTCACCATTCTTTGTATGCTAAAGTTTAAACTGATATCCCGTAGAGAACAAACTTAACAATTTCATATCATCAATGTTGTGTTCCAGCACAAACTCTCTCTTTGAGTAGTGAAGGATGGTTAGTGTCTCTGAACTCTTTTATATTTGGTGTGTGGTGGTTTTGGTTTTGTTTGTTTGTTTGTGTTTTTGGAGGGGGGGTTGTGTGTGCTTTTTGTTTGTTTGTTTGGGTTTTTTTCCTGTATTTTGTTTTATTTTGTTTTTTCATACTGAAACAATAGCAGCTAATGTATTATTTGCTTTTGAAAATATCACCTGGGTTATCTCCCACTCTTGGAATGTGGAATTTTGAAGAACTATGTAGAAAAACTGAACGGATTTAAACCTAACATGTTTAGAAAATATTTCTCTGTTTCTTAAGTGGAAATATCTGAGAAATAACAACTCACTGCTAATCTCATAGAAAACAGAATCTTTTATGTGAGTGATCTTTTCGGCTACAAATTATAGAAAGTTGTAAGATGACTAAAAATGAATTGTTCTATAAAAACAGTAGTCAACAACAAGCTGTAAAGCCTATCTAGTGAAACTCAGAAGCAGAAGAAAAACGAAATGTGATTGGGTCATTCAAAATCTTTGACCCTCTAGCTCCCAGATTTTGTAAGCGGTATTTTCTAAAATCTCTGATGATCATAAAGCACTTCCCTTCCACTTCTAGGGTAATGTTTTGTGATAACTTTTAACAATACTACCATATCATTTGTATTTACAATCCCAGTCCAAGAGAGCCTAGCATCATTTGAGTGATGCTTTCACCAAAAATTGAACACTGAACTGTTAGATGTCTTATTTGTGCATTATGAGTGATCAAGGACTGAACCAGTCTTGAAAATCTTTGTTAAGATTTCTGCCTTTTAAAAATAAAACACTGCCACCACCGCCAACAACAAACAAAAAAACCCAGAATCTAGTGCAATCCTCATTATTTCTTAAGACCAGACAGATGCTGTGAAAAGGTAGTAAATATTCTTCTATAACTGCAGTTAAATAGAATGAAAGTTCTTTGTCTTGTTCTCTCTCTCTAACCTCATGCTGCAGGTCACTATAGTAATGATCTCTCACAGCTGGTTCCCTCATTAAGCTCCTTAGTGATTATATCTTACTTGTTCTCTTATGTTAAAAGGAAAAGTTAGACATATGATGAAATAAGCTCTTTATTCATATTCACATACACATAGAGTTCAAGTATGACACAGGTAACTTTATAGGAGATATAGAAAGAGTATCAGAAGTGAATCCTACTCATAATTTCACCAAAGCATGCTCACAACCAAATTTAGGCATCAAGCAGAAATTCGCTTTTTCTATTCATTATGTGATACTGAAGGAAATAGTCTTCTGCACTGAAGCCAGTGAATTAGACACAAGATATTGCTGCTTCTACTCTCACCCAAAACAACAATAGGACCTCCAGACAATTTGACTGAGTAGCCCCAAGCATTTACATGCTGAATCACAGCTCTGTCTAGTGTTACAAGTGCTTGTAAGAGTCGGTCCGAAGAACAGTATTTGCCTGAACATTGTTATCAGAGACTTAAAGAACAAAATGCTCTGGTAGAATGAAGTGGCCAATGGCTTGTGGAGAGGCCCAAAGAAAGTAATTGCACTGCACAGGACTTTCTGATCCGCGGGCTGCGAGAAACAATAGCTGCAGGTGGATTTCGCTACTGCCTCAGCCAAACTC
>VWYH01006321.1:72085-91449 GCA_013399365.1 Pampusana beccarii | reverse complement strand
TTTTTTTCCTCTTTTCTTCTTTTTCTTTTTTTTTTTTTAAATAATTTTACATCCCTGTATTGTTACATTATAAAGACATTTTGCTACTTTCCTAATTAAATGTCCACATTTTAATATCTTGTCTTAATGTTATGAAGAAGTTTATTTATAACACACTTCTGTAGAATCAAACAGCTAAACAAAACCAGTATGTTGTTTGAAATCTCCTTTTTTTTTTTTTAACAAAACTTATTTTGAATAATTTTGATTTCTGAATCTCTTTCTTCTCTGAACTCCAGCTCTTGGTGAAATTATTAATATATTCAAATGTTCAACTTTTGTTTTCAAGTGAATTTCTTTCTTCTTTCATGTCTTGTTAGTCATGGCTGGACATATATTCCTTCAAATATCCTAATAACTTGAACAATTTTGATAGTGACTAATTCTAGGTATGGCTGTATGAAAACTGTGTAACATCCATGAATTTGTGATTCAGTAGCACAATTAAAGCAGTTAAGTTTCACATATTTATTTTGTAATGTAACACATGCACAGCTTTTATAACATGTGCTCTGTAGTCTTACATTTCCTGGGCTTGGTCTCCAGCCAATGGTATTTCTTTGTCTGAAAAGTTTGAGTTGAATCAGTTCAGCAAGTTCTGAGTTATGTGTGTAAGAAAAAATACAATGATGTTTCCATATGTTCCATTTGGGATTATTCCGCTTGACTAACTCCAAATGGCTGAAACTGGAAACACCAAATCTAGCAAGCCTCTAACACCCATCAAGAAAGGACAGACAGCAAGGGCTCAAAAGAAACAAGATTTAAAGTTATGAATATTTAAATTTGGCATATTTACAACTGCATACAGACCATTTTTCATTCTGTTTTTCATGGTGCCTTCAGGCTAACACCATTTAGTATACTGGGTGCACATCAGGTCCTTTTAGATTAACATTATCTTAAGTGCTCAAAGATGTACAACGATAAACAACCCAGCTTTTCAATATCTATTGGATGAAACAATTTCTCTTCCATCTCTTGGGAACAAACTTGGACTTCCCTGGAATCATGTGGCAACTCACCTTCATTAACATTGTAATTTAAACCTTTAAGAGAGGTACAAAAGGGTTATTTTGTGAATTTGCCATAAAAGGGACTGGAAATATGTTACACCTTGGGTAGTCAGCAGCATAATAATGAAACTTTATTGAAATGCTTTTGGTTTTGGCTACTCAAATTTAAAAACATACTTTAACTGTTTAGACACAGTAACATGTAGAAACACATCTCAGCCCATGACAGACTTTAAAATAAGGTGGGTGTACCCTCCAGAATGTTTATTTTCTGTAGGGACAACAAATTTTATATTTTTAGACGTGTTTATATATATATGGTTTTTATACAAGATATATTGATCTACTAAGGAGTCTCAGTAGCTGTCTGACAATTAAAAGGCTACATACTTCATATCTAAATTAGGGTGAGCTGAATACCACTATTAGGCCTTGGTGGTTTCATCACAGTATAGAGATGAGGTTTGCTTTGTGCCGTGTTATCTATCAGACAATGCAGTTTGATATCAATGGTGAGTGAGCACAGATATGAAAAGGTAAAAATACTTCGGGTTGGAAGGGAGCTTCAAAGCTCATCAAGTCCAGGCCCCCTGCAACAAGCAGGGACATCTTCAATGAGATCAGGTTGCTTAGAGTTCCGTCCAACCTGGTCTTGAATGTCTCCAGGGATGGGGCATTGATCACCTCTCTGGGCAACCTGTTCCAGTATTTTACCAACCTTCTTCCTTGTGTCTAGCTGAATCTCACCTCCTATAGTTTAAAACCATCACCACCTGTCCTATCATAACAGTCCCTGCTATAAAGTCTGTCCCCATTTTTTTTTTATTGGCCCCTTCTAAGAGCTGCAAGGAAGCAATAAGTTCGCCCTGGAGCATTCTCTTCTCCAGGCTGAACAACCCCAACTCTGTCAGTCTTTCCTCACAGAAGAGGTGTTCCATCCCTTGGACTATCGTGGTGGCTCTCATCTCGACCGTCTCCAACAAGTCCATGTCTGTCCTGTGCTGAGGACCCCGGAACTGGACACAGCACTGCAGGTGGGCTCTCACTAGAGAAGAGCAGAGGGGGCGAATCACCTACCTTAACCTGCTGGCTGTACTCCTGGTGATGCAGCCCAAGATATAATTGACCTTCTGGGTGGCAAACACGTTGTCAGCTCATGTCCAATCTTTCATCCACCGATACCCCCAACTCCTTCTCGGCAGGACTGCTCTCAATCCTTTCATCCTCCAGCTTGTATGGATATCGGGGGTTGCCCCAAACCAGGTGCAGGACCTTGCCCTTGGCCTTTTCGAACCTCATGAGCTTCACATGGGCCCACTTTTCAAGCTTGCCCAGTTTCCTTTGGATGACATCCTGTCCCTCAGGTGTGTCACCTGCAACAGTCAACTTGATGTCATCTGCAAACTTGCTGAGGGTGCACTCAATACCAATGTCTACATCACTGATGAAGACGTTAAACCAAGATGGTGCCAGTACGGACCCCTGAGGGACACCACTTGTCACCAGCGTCTGTCCAGACATTGTGCCATTGACCACTCTTCTCTGTGAACGATCATCCAGCCAGGTCCTCATCCACCGAACAGTCCACACATCAAATCCACGCCTCTCCAATTTAGAGAGAAGGATGTTGTGGGGGACCATGTCAAAGGCTTTACAGTAGTCCAAGTAAGACATCTGTAGCTGAGGCTCGCAGGTTGGTAGTTCCCAGGGTCTTTCTTACTGTCCTTTTTGAAAACAGGTGTGATGTTTCCCTTTTTCCAGTCACCAGGGACTTCACCTGACTGCCATGACTTCTCAAATATCATGGAGAGTGTCTTGGCAACTACATCAGCCAATTCCATCAGGACTCTAGGATGCACCTCATTGGGTCCTATAGACTTATGTATGTTCACTTTCCTCAAATGATCATTTTCAGATTCAGGTCCATAGAGATCTTCATAAGGATCTTCAGCTAACTCCATGTCAGATCCTGGCATCTTTTTCACATCCAAAGGTACTGATTCAGGTGATAAACACCTTTTTATGTCTTTTGAAAACTTTCTGCAGAGCTGTCTACCACTGAGTTGGAGCAAACAATGTTAATGATTCCTCTTCGTTCTTTGACATGCATCTTTTTGCCACATAGGTCTTTTTGTTATGTTCAAAAGGGCTAAATTAGGTTCGTCTGAGTCTTAATTTTTCCATAACGTGTCAGCTTCTCAGCCCTGAGGTATCACCTGTTTATGTGCAGAATTGTTATAAAGTTGCTTTTCATTAGTACTCTTAATGTTGAATGGAGGTAAGCATATTTTCTTCTTTTTCTTTTTCTTTTTCTTTTCCTTTTCTTTTCCTTTTTCTTTTTCTTTTTCTTTTCCTTTTCCTTTTCCTTTTCCTTTTCCTTTTTCTTTTCCTTTTCCTTTTCCTTTTCCTTTTCCTTTTCCTTTTCTTTTTTCTTTTTCTTTCCCCTTCACTCCTCCATCCCTTCCTCATTGCTCCCTCCTTCCCTTTCTTTCCTTTTTCCCTTCTCTTCCCTTTTCCATTTTATTTAATGATTAACTGAACAAAACATACACAAGAAATTGTTGAAGTTGTTCAGTAGCCGTTGGGCTACTCCAGCGTAGCACATACCTCAGCTGGGCTTTCTGCAGAGAGTTTTAAGCCATTTCCTTAAATGTCTCTTCCACAAGAACTGAAGGAGCTGAGCAGTTCCTGGACAGTATCGCTGGTTTTGGCCACATGCAATGTTGGTAATTTCCTAAACAGGGAGATTGCTGGTGGGAATAAGATAGCTATGGTACTATTCTCTGCTTTCTTGGCATAATGAAAAAGCAGGTCTCCTGTTATTGTCCCTGAGGGAGGAGCGGTGGGAGAGTTACCACTACTTCAGAAAGGGTAATTTCAGTCAACAACAGCAGTTGTCTGCTTTTCATCAGGCAATAATCCCTCATCAGGGATGCCTTTCCATTCTTCCAATGGCAGCAGAAGCAGCAAGCCTACCTCTCTGGGGCTAATTCTAATTCTCTCTTTTCTTTCTACCTTTTTTTTCTTTTTTTTTTCTTTTTTTTTTCTTTTTTTTTTCTTTTTTTTTTCTTTTTTTTCTCACTGGGAAGGTACTGTTCACTTTCCCCTGTACTGTCAAGAGCTCCGTTGTTTGCTTTGGTTCCCATTCAGGGCCTTGTGTCGTAATCTGAAGAATAATTAAGGGTATTCTAGCCTGGCTTGACTTCTGATTTTTCTTTTCTCCCTGTCAAGTTTCAACTACTTAAAATAGAAATGTTTAATAAAGGAAAGAGAATGAATTTTGATGCTACCAAGTGTTAAACAATTTAACTTGTAGCTGCACTAACGTTAGTGTAAATGAACCTTGGTCTGGGAGCTGCATGATCAAATGCAGTTACAGAACAATTTAGACCAGTAGAATATTTCAGTAATGAAACAGAAATTCATTCTGGGCACATTTGAAGCTCTTGCTTGTCACTTACTCCTGAGAATCAGGTTCCATAGAGATGTATAAGTTCCTGAACAAACTTAAAATAAATTGTTCAGCTTCATATCACTAGCTGGGCACGTCAGCTGATGATTCCCAACCCTATAATATCTTGCAACTGGGACAGAATATGATAGTTTCCAGATACTTGTACAGATAACTAGCATATAAATATCCAGACAAAAAATATCTTTGCTGAGAGTAGCTTATAACCTTCTGGGTCAATGGCACTTCTCTTCCTATACAGTTCTTATTGCAAGACTGTTTTTAAATGACTAATAACACAAAAAGAGATCAGAGGTCACAATAATGACCACCGTACTATCTTCAATTTTATGGCCCAAATGATTGAACAGAGGATTGTGTATTAGGAACCATATATTTTATTTGAAGACTAACCTATGGCCTAGTGGAAACCCTAGATGAGTTATTTTATTGCATTATCTCAGTTATCAATAAATTGGGTATAATGACACTTGACATCTTTAAATACTACAGTATGAAAAAACTTACAGGGAGTTTATAAATGAGATATAATATTACTGCTGAAAAGACATAAAATACCAATCACGTTATTGCTTTCCACTGTATTTTTAAGTTCTATTACCTTATTATTCATTTTTTTCTGGGTAGTGGTATTTCAGATCTTTAGGTAGCTGTGACAGTGGTCATTTCACTTGCCACTGGAACTCAGACACTTAAACAATTCACTGCTCTTGGAATATGTGCCTGATGCTTTACAACTAGTGCTGTGCTTATTGGTAGTCACAGCCACTGGGACTGAGGTGATCAGACTCAAGAGCTCATTGATAGGGGAAGCCAACAGTGGAGTTGGTAGCTTGTTCTTTCCATTCTTTTCTTGGTCCTTGTTGGTGTTTTATTCTCCTCACTCCCTACCCAACTGGAAAGGGGGGGATCCCGTCTGCATGCAAGATATTCTCTTAATTTTTAGGCACAAGACTTGGTCTGGTTTCCTAAGGCATCTTTCCTGCTTTTTCTACATCCTTTGTTCTTGTCTTGCAGATTTGACTACCTGAGGTTTTTTGTTTTTTTTTTTTTAGTCTGCCTGTATAACTATCCCACAATTCTCTATTTGCCCACTAGTGATTACATATTACTTGAATATTCGCACTTATCTTTGTTAAAAAGACTTTTTCCTGTGTTATAGTAATGTTATATAAAAGCATCACAGTGTAATATAATGTCTATATGCAATCTGTGGTTACACTATTTTGGTATGCTTATGTTTGCTTTTAAGGCAAATAGTAATAATATCTTGCCTAGTATATTTATTCTTTGCAGATTCTGGAGGGCCTTCCTTGGATAAACCTCTGAAGAAAAATAACCCTAACTCTTAAGTCACAGCCCAACCAACACGGTTTGTCGGATTTACTTATTTTACAATAAAAGTTCAAGTTTATTTTTCAATAAAAGTTAGGGGTAAGTTTGGGTCAAAAGAGATGTAAGGGGTGGAAAGGAAGAGTGTTCCTGTAGGAACTCACCCAATGCCATCCATTTTGATGTTGGACCCATTTTTCTACAAGTCTTCTTAAACTCTCAGAAATATTGGATAAAACAAGGTTCACTAAGGGAAGAGATACATAAATAGAAAGACAGTGACCTCCTTCCCTTTCTCTCGTAAAAAACTGAGTGTATTCCCAAGGTAGATTACATTTACTGCAACAGAAGATGCAATGAAGCCCTGTGTTGCTGTGGCTGGTGTGTCACAGCTTTAATGGTAAGAAACTTACAAAAAGCAGGGGATTCAAGTCAACACAGAGGTTAACACTACTTCAAAACAAAACACTTCAGTAATTTAAAATTAAATTACTGTGAAAATTTTTGTTCTTCATAAGATTTGGTTATTTTGACCTTTCATTTCATTTCAAGATTAAAAAAGCTGTCAAAACAGAAGGATTTATGATGAGCAGAAATTGTATTTTTTTATCAACTCTAATAAGACATGTTCCATGGGAACACATCACTGCAGCTATCCAAACCATCTCAATTACTATTGATTAGAATATGTCTCTCGCAGAATGATGTTACCAACAAGTCTCTGAATCTATTTAAAAAGTGAAAGTTGGAAAATTATGAAAGATCTTGATCGTTATGAGAGTTTCTTCTAACTGTATCAGTTACTAGTTTAAACCCTGGAGCAGCAGAAAAGTTTGTCTCATGTTTAATACATTTTTAGCTTAATGGTATTTTGTGCCAGTGAGTTCCACCAGCCTATTAATAAGTTTAATTTCAGGTATATTTTCTTGCAATAATTTTTGATCTAGTGTTAAAAAAAATCCAAAACTTAAACAAAAACAAACACAAACAAACAAACCTCTGAAACAAACACTACAACTTTTCATGTTTTCGGAGGCACGTGGAAGAACACGCATGGATACCTAATACATTTTCGATAAACTGTATTGTTCTGTATATGACCCCCATGTCATTTTTGTTCCTTTCCCAACTAACAGTCACCATTACATTAGTATCTCCTAACTAGTGGGCATTTTGAGGCTAGGCAGCTAAAACATGCAGGTTCAGAGGCAACATTAGATAGAGTGTTTATTTAAACATCCTCTGAAATCTGTTTGTCTACTTGACCTAACTACTGACTTAAATGCAATAAGAAGGCATTTTAACACCATTAGTATCTGGATTCCAGCCAAAGAAAAGCTCCTTACTTTGTATCTCTGTGGATGGCATTGATGAAACAGCGTAAAAGTAGGTTTAGTACCACTTAATTCATTTTAAATGGTTAGGCAGCTCACAGACTGTATCACAGGGAGACTAAAAACAGTGTTCTGAAGGTTAAGAAGGCCTGTCCCAGGCTGGACTTTTCCTAACATATTATTAAACAATATTGTTGCTTAGTTTTGGACAATCATAAGATAATTCAATCCTATATGGTATGATGACTTCCAACAAAATATGCTTTTGTAATTGCATTGAAGAGACATTTTTCTCCTCTTCCAGTCCAAGATTACTTTTTTTTTTTTTTCTGTCTCTTGTGCTAATGCCTTTAGCACAATGAAATTAAGCAGTCCAGATTTCTAATGCAAACTGCTCAGGGACAAGATGCTAAGTGATTCTAAGTGTTTTGTTGAGAGCCACTGTTTAAGTAAACATTACAAATTACAGTTATGTAGTATATAACGTAGATTGAAGCCCTCGAGCAATGTATTATTCATAAAATACATCACTTTATCAGTTTGATCATGTTTCTTTTCTTTAAAGAAGAATATGACAAGGATTTTAGTTCTGTTACTGAGGCAGCATGTTAAATGGCAAGAAAGATATACCCTTGAAAGATCCATTTTATTTTTCACACCAGGTCTTCAATTATTTAGAGAAAAGATCTCATTTTCTTAAGGCATCTTTTCATACGCTATAGTAGACCTGGCACACTTGACTGTTAGAAAAGATATACTAATTTCAACAGCATAGTTCATGGCTTCAGCATTTTATTTCTCTGTACATTTGAATGAAAGACTTTCTGTAATTAAAAAAAANAAAAAAAAAAAAAAAAAAAAAAAAAAAAAAAAGACAAAGGAATTTCCCTGACAGTATGCCTCTAAGAAACTATACTACAATATATCAAATAAGGGTCATGAAACAGGCTTGTATGTTTGGATATATTTACATAGGGTTGTATTAGGTTCTACTATCACTCATAGCTTCAGTTTAGTTTCTGCTATAACTCATACACTTGATGTGCAGATCAAAACCAGGTATCTACATGTTACAACTGCAGTCCTTGTCTGATACTCCTATATGGGATAAGAATGCTCATGCAACAGATGAATTACAAAATATGCAGGGAGAGGACCACTGGCACCATGGTTATGTGTGCATATGTTGTGTTCCTTGATGACAGGTAAATGTTAACACGTATACATCCAATATTGGTTAGGCTTATTTAAGGAAGCATGGACAAGATGGAGCAAAGTGTTTCCAAAAACTTCTAGAAGCTCTATAGGGTCTGTGTTGTAGTATCATACCTCAGGAGTGCTTATGGCTGCAACCTTTACACTGTTTCACACACATTCATACTGAAGAATGCAATTTAGAAGAGAAAAGAAAGATTAGGAAAAAAAATCTTAGGGGATTAATAGATTTTTTTTCATTTTTATTACAGATAATACGATAACTCATAAAATCTTTTTCATAGTCCAGTGCTGCAATAACACAATTTTGAGGGGAGATTAATGAAACGGTATTCATTATAGACATAATTCTGGTTTCTCTATCTGGGCTTTACCAATTTTAGCTTTTTATATTCTCCTTTTTAATAAAGTTTCATTTAATGTTAGAGTAATCTTTGCATTATATTTCTGAAACTGGTTATTTATTGCCCAATTCTATCCTTTTCTCTCCATCCTGATTAGAGGAGTTGAAAGGGTGAAGGTAAACATTTTTGTCTGATATTTTTTCTATTTTGGGCAAAATCTGCTACCAGTGACTGGTTATCCCTTGTTGTTTCAGTGGTGTTTGAAGAAGATGATAGAACCTCCATCTTTTTCCAACATCAGTTGTGGGATCAGCTAAAATTTACAGTCTAGTGCTAAGTCTGTTACGTGGGTGTGACTCATAGATGGTGTCATGATGAGTTAAGTACATGTGTATTGGTGTATAAATTGGAAGCAAGAAAGCACAACAAATTTCTTTGTACTTCAGGCATGGCCTTACATTTCATTAAGTCTAAAGAGCGGGAATTAAACAAGCTGTTTGCAGTTCCCAAATGTGCCAAATCACAGTGTTGCAAACACGTCTCTTGAGGAGATTTGAGAAAGATGAGTCTCCAAGTCCCTTACTGTCTTTCATCTTGGCTCAAACCAGGAGTCTGTCTAGTACCTTAGGTCTACACCATTCTATGGAGGGGTAGTCAAGAAGCTTGTTTCCATAAGACATTTAATATTTTATCCAATTAAACAATTTTAACAAATGTGCATCTAGAAATTTGTCTGTTTTGCACACATTGTAGAAATATTTATAAAATGTTGTTGCAGATGCATTCTTACTGCCCTCTGCCTGAAAGCAACAGAAACTTCTAGGCTGATACACCGCTATGGTCGTGCACACAACCCTTGGTCAAAAGACAGGGCCCTTGACCAATAAAACATCTTGGTTGAAAGAAGTTTCTGGACCACTACCATAATTGACCAGAGCTCATATTCAGCTAGAGTATAAACAGAGCTGCAAGAGACCCCCATTTGGTCGGTTTTGCTTGGAGCAGTGGGCATGCAGCGGAAGACTCTCCTTCTTAGACTGGTCATCTAAGCAACATTCCCTGAGGGTTGGGACACCTTACCAATGTGGTAGCAATCAGGGTAGCCCTGAGAGTCCTCACTTTGTGAAGAGTGGAAAGGTGAGTATTTTGAGCCATCACTCTAGCGTTTTGGGATATGATCTTGAATTCGAGTTCGCTGAGAACTTCTGACCAGTATCTGAACCTGTGTTGTATAACGTTGTGAGAATAACAAGGATTTTCTGCTAAAAAATTCTGGTTAGAATAAAGTCTGCTCGGAGCTTATTGCATGCCTAAATTGTCTTTTGGGGTGCCTCTATGGCAAATACACAACTTAACCAACAATAATTCTTTCTAACAAAACATCGCAATTGTAACTGACATTACAAGTTCCTGCAAATAAACGTATTTTTCTGGTTGCTATGAGAGACTATCAGAAACGTGCTTTCTGCCAAGAACACACAGTATAACTTCAAAGATCATACAATATGTTCTGAATTTGATGGTTTTCACAAGAGAGGATTAACCTAGCAGTAATGTGTTACTATCAAGATATATGATTAGATCTTTCAGAGTGTGATGAGAAGAAACTATTACTAGACTTGGGGAGTATTCTCTATACTTAAAGAATTTACAAATACATTTGATAATACCCCCATTGTCTCTCTACTTATTCCTCTTGGCCCCTCATGCACAGATTTTTGATTTAAAAGAGGTCTGTGTGGTTTGTGGTTTGTTTTGTTTGTTTTGGGTTTTGTGTTGTTTTGTTTGCAGTTGTTTTGCTTTGGTTTGGTTTTGGTTTTGTTTTTTTTAGAAACGGTACACTTCTGAGAATTCTTAATTACATTAGCTGTACAAATTTGTTCCATGTGAAGACAAAATTGTGACAAGTGTGTAGTATGGCCACCACCAGTGTGATAACAAAAGGAGTTTTGTTCATCACAGTTTAGTCACTCTAATAAGTTCAAAAGTTGTTTTGTTGGGACTTACAGAGTAGTTACGTGAGCAGACTCTAACATTTCGGGGTGAGGAAGTTGCCAATTAGGAATCTCTAGGTAATTTCCAAATAGGTAAACATGATAAGTTTAACCTCAATGGTGAAATCTTTTGCTGAACTTTCATATTTTTGGAGCTGAGAGCACAAAGTCAGTTTTCACTTCTCGCTGACAGCATCATAATATACGCGACATGTATTATCACAATTTCTCCTTTTTGTGGTCTGCGACCACATACATAGTCTTACTGAAAGCACCCAGAATTTTATCACTGTTGAGTTTCCATTATGTAAGCTGGTTAAGTTGTTATGGTATGTGATGATTCTCATATTGCATTTCACTACTTCTCTTGATACATAACATGTTAGTTCCTTCTGTCCTTCAGTACTAAATGCTAGATGATTCATGTATAGCTTGATTTGTTATATGGTGACCTAGATTAAAGTTAGATAGCAAGGATATACATGCATTAGCAGCACTTTTTAAACTGAGTTTCATCTTTGGAGCCTTCCTTCTCAGGTGTGAAATGCTGGTAGAAAAGACCTAATTCACACACATGGTTAGAAAAGGTCGTTTATTTGCATGTAGTCACCAATGCAGATTTAAGCACATGCACTCTTACGTGATAAATTGTGTGACTGTTGGTTGCTATGGTCTTTTTGGTACCCTAAATAGCGGTGTGGGTGGGCAAAGCATTTATGAATCATGTAAGTTGCCTCCTACAAGGCCAGCAAAATTATTTTCTCCACACTAATCATCGATATCATTGACCTTTGTCGCAAAACCTGGGTCATTCATACCTATATCCTATTAGAAGTATCATCCCACAACCACCTCTTTGGGTCTATTAAAGTCATGTCAGAAAGAATCATTGACTTCTTGTCAAATCCATCCAACCTTCCACATTAATACATCCATGGTTGCCTCACTAATCACTCAGCAAACAATGCATGATATGCACCAGGCAGTGAGAAGTGAGGGAAAGATCTTTGGAGAATCCTGTCCTCCTCCAGTCATGGATTTGATGGTGACAGTGATAAATGAGAGAGGATATACAATATGCTTTATTCCCCTTCATGAGTTGCGGTATTGGGTAGACTTTGCTGTTCATTTGTTTTCTCTTTCTCTTCCCTCATTTGTTCCGAAGTACATGAAGAAACTCATTTATTTGATTAGAAAAGTGATGAGGCAGTCAATTTTGCTCTTTGGTTTCTAAGCTTATGTTTCTGTTTTTCATAATTCCTCTCTTCGTTATTGTAACTTACGTTCTAGAAACTTAAACTGTACACAATCCTGTACTGAGTGCAGATGTGTTCTCAATACTGTTTTTTAAACTAAAGGTGTATTGAATTTCAAAAAATACATTTTATTGAAGTCCAAACACTGACCACTTTACACAACATCATACAAATTATTCAAACAATGTAGGACTGGATGAATAGATCTATACTTCAAAATTTGGGCTGGCTATCACATCACTGGAGACTAATCCGGGAGACCTACCGATTCAGTAACAATTACCAGAGTTATATGGCTCTCAGAATGTCTGTACCAGCTTCAGCCTTTTACTATTATCTGAAGTCCTTTACATTTGTCTGTTTGATGTGTAAGCTATTCCGGTCAAGAACTAATTTTCTCTATGTATTTGTAGAGCATGTAGCTCAGGAGAAAGAAACATTACAAACTGCCGCACTGTGGGGAAAAAAACAGTGGAAATTTTCAATAAACACCTAATTTTCAGGGGTTCTGAGACTCCATTGCACAGTAAAGTTTCAGAGACCTCTGGGGTTTTGGTAGAGAAGTAAACCAAGTTGCAAAATGGGCTGTTTGGGTCTCCAAATTTAGATATACCACTTTGAAAAAACTGATCTTGTCTGCATTCCATGTTAATTCATTAAAAGATGAAATGTCAATATTTACCCAACCTAAACCAGATGTTTTGAAGCAAAATTTAATAGTCTTTGGAAAAATTGCTTTAATATCCCTAAATGGGTGCAACTCTCTAACTGCAAATTATAATCATTATTTCTGTTTTACATCCATTAGCAAAATTTCAAGGGGGGAACCAAAGAAGTGAGGAAATAGAACTGGCCATTTCCAAGACTGTATGTAAATAACTATAATTATAATATAAAAAATAACCATAACAAATATTATTAGTCATGATAACAACAATAAAAATATAATTTTGGAAGGAGTGTAGGTTAATATGTTTCAGGGCATAAGGTAGTTTCCACCCATAAGGGCTTAGGAAAAAATGCACTCTTGGGCAAATTGTTTTACTACTCATCTGTTTCTATGAAGCATCTGGTGCCAACCATTTTTAAAAACTCCTTCCAGATCTATCTGTTTCTTGTGTACTATGGCAATTTTTATGTGTTTGTGAGCTGAAATAAAATTAACTTTACCTAAAATTAATTTCAAGGTAGAGATGCTATCTGTGCCAACATTGTGCTGGCAGGGCACTCTATAAACTACTTCTGAACACAGAGCCAAATGCAGCCCTTTTGAAGATCTGCAGGCTTAGTCTGACAGTTTTGGCAGATGTCTGGTATACTTCAAGGGCTTTGAAGTTTTTGCCAAATTTTCTTCTTTGATTTCCACAGATCTGAATGCACACATCTGGTTGTGGGATGGGTTATCGCACATCTACATCTGCCAAACATGGCCATGCTCTAACCCATGCACATTTCTTTAATTCCTGTGTACCTTCTCATGACAGGCTAATTCCAGCAGTGAGTTATTTCAAAATTATTTAACAGAAAATACTAGCAAAAAGAAAAACAAAACAACAGAAACCTAAGCGGGTTAGGGAGAGAGAAAACCTGAGCATGACTGACTCTGAATTCACATTGGACTCTGAGAGATCCACATGCTTTTCAAAGGTTACTGACATAAAAAACGCCAAAGACTTAACACAGAACCTCAACTTAAAAAAAAAAAAAAAAAAAAAAAAAAAAAAAAAAAAAAAAAAAAAAAAAAAAAAAGAAAAGAAAGCAGTTATTTCAGAATGAAGCTTAAAGCTTAAATCCTTAAATATAAATTGACATAGGAGGGAATTTCTGTATGAAAGTAAAGATGCAAAAAATAAAATATAGACAAGGAAATTCAGAGAACATGGGAGGAAATACAAGCAATAAAATGAAACATTTCTCAAGGAATAACTTCCTCAGTATATTCCTTTTCCCTTCTTAATCACATAAACCCTCAGGATTTGTTTGTGAGTTATTGGTTTTTGACACATTTGTATTAGAAACAGACCTATATTTCAACATTTTGTTTTCTTTTAAGTATTTTTAGATTTCAGAAGTATTTGGTATGCAAATTTTGGCTTGTTCTTGCTGTAATTAGGCCTGTAGGTCACATGGTACATTTAATTTCCTCTGACTGGAGCTCAAAGCACAACTGAGGGAATTCTTGGAAGAAACTATCACTATTCTGAGACTCTTAAGGGATAACAAACGTAAATATCAGGTTTCAGAACCGTCAAAGCTTTGCATGCTCCAGTATTACTGTACATGAGCCCTAACTTGCCCACACACATGCATGAAAAAACATGCATACTCTGGATGTTGAAACGTCCAGTAAATTACACAAATATAATTACAAAGTTGTCTTAGAAGAAGAGCTGATATGTGAACGCCATAATCACTGCCCATCTTTCACTGATGCTGGTTTTTAAGTGCTTATCTTAATGTTCACTGTGTCTTACAGTACAATGCGTGGAGGACATCAACAAAAATAATGCACTGTAGAAGAAAAGGATGAGCTAAGTCATTTCAGCAGTAGTCAGCACAGACTTCCTTCTTTTTTGAGGCAGAGATGAAGACAGACCACTATTTTCTATTTTATCTAAGGGCTTTTTCAGTTATAATGAAGAGGTAACCAGGAGAAAAACTTTGTTAAGTACCTGAGTTATGTCCAAGACCCCACTGGGATCACTTGGTAGACTCTTGGTCTTGATAGATAAATGCATGTCTTGATACACATATATATTTTGGGTTAACTTATGTGTCCCTCTGTACATTAAATGCACCTAAATCTGATGGCAGACTGCATTATTTTAAGGGAAGTGCAATAGATTTAAAAGTTGAGTGACAGAATACTGCACAGCTAATTGGAGGTGAGGTTAGCAGGCAGTATCTAGAAGGATATTTATTCTCTCTTCCCACTTCTAAGGAATTCTGACAGTTGGTAAACTGGAAGATAAGGATCCTTGGAATCTGTTCTTCCTCCTTAAATTCAAAAAGTAGTTAATCTTGCCTGGAAATTGTTCTCCAAAGGTGGCTTCATAAATCTAAATCCTAAACGAACAGAGGTGGGGTTTTTTCTTCCCACAATGAGCAACTTAACTGCATTTCAGTGGCAGGGCTGAGCTTTCTTTTTCAATTGCTTTAACAGTTTCCTGCTGGGCTTCCCTGAATTCCTTTGCTATGCAACTAAGTCTCTGCATATTCTATCGCTAGGCAACTTGGATTTTTAGGCAGAATTCCTAAAAGATGAGCCTTCAGTCATAGGTTATAATGATGAATGTTGAAGTTCTCACATCCACCTAGAGAACACATCTCTAAGTATTCAAATAGGAGTGACGAGTGTTGCATGCATGTCTAGTTGATTGACAGAGAAAGTGGTCTGAAGTACAGGTATCAGCAAATGAATCCCAAAACATAAATGTAGAAATATTGTGGATAATAATGTGAATAAAATCTAAAGAAAGTCAGAGATCATACCTACACCCGGTTTAAATTGGCACACCAAGGAAGATGTGGTCGTGGAAAGTTTCCCTAAATTTAAGGATTCTCAGGTTTATTTCACAGAATACTGTCTAACCTTTGTGAATGAGCAAAATATCCTACAAATATTGATCATTTGTCTCCATTTTTTTTTGGTGTGGATTCTCAAACTGTCACAAAAAAAATAGAAAACAAACAAACAAAACAACAACAACAGCAACAAAACAAAACCCAAACCAAAACAAAAACAACTACGTGAACAATAGCCAAATCATAAGATACTATTTAGATCATCTTAAACTATGAGCAGGAAAAAGACAATTTGCAACTTCAGTTAACATCATGATTTGCTATTAAAAGTGGCAAAATATCTATTCTGTTTCTCTTAATTTCTTTTCCCTTACACATTTGACAAATTTTGTATCGTAATCAAAGTTGTTGGTAATATGCAATGGCTTCTTTTTCTTGTATTGGTTTCTCCATCTAGACCTCATTTTTTGCAAGGTAATGAAATTGATTAAAAGCAAAGAAATGAAAACAGATTTAAAAAGTCTGAACAGTATTCCTTCTGAATGTCAGCTACATTGTACCACAGTGGCTTAAATTGTGCAATACAGTGGTCTTCCAGCCTGACTTAGATTTTAACAAACCAGTAGAAAGCTGCAGCTGATGATGATTGCAACGTAGTAGCTCTTAGCTGAACTTCACTGTTCCATGGTGCTTTATTCAGAGCAATTGGCTTCCTTTGCTCTTGTGTCGTTAACACTTGACAAGGACTTGACTGTGATAAAAAGAATGCAGTGTTGTAATTTCTTCCTGGTAGATTTACAGTAACTGACGCAAAACTCAAGTGCTTGCAAACTGAACAGGCTCAACTAATTTTGTTCATTGTTATACGCAGATTAATAGATTCAAGAAGAGCTTAAATGTCTACTTGACGTTATACAGTGTTACAACTAAATTCGTCTACTCTGTGACATGATCCAGTCCAGATACTCATCTGCTGTGCACTGGAAAAGCTGTTTCTACCTAAGAAGAAGGAATGGAGAGGACTTTTATGTCTGCCATAAATTTGCAAGTCACCATAGCTATATTGGCTGAAAATGGTGATAGCCTTGGTGGCTACTGATTGTGTATATCAGCTATATTATATTCTGTCATAAGTTATGGTCAAATGACAATGTAAAAATATGCCAGCAAATATTAGGAAGAATGTAATAAATATGAAGGTAGAAACAAGAACATTGGGGACAAGTGTTTAAGGACTAGAACTGGATGAAGCTTTTGTTCTGGAAATCAAAATTCGACTCAAAAATGGAAATATTTTGCATTTGACAAAGTTTTGAAGTACTGTTCTTCGTTAAAGGTTTGTTTGAAAGTTTTGCATAGGTTTAGCTTCATAATTATTACTTTTCTCAGATTCAAGAGGACTAAACATTTTTTGGGAAAACAGACAAAAATCCTCTATTTCTTTATTTTTCGAACCCAATTATCAGACAGATGATAATTCAGCTAGGATTGGTATTTCACTAACTAATTTATCTGCTGTTAGTTCTTCACATATCTAGAAGAATAATTCATTTTACTGTTGTTTAGAAATTCTCTGCAGAACTGAGTAAAGCTTGGGCTACAGGCTTAAATAATAATACAGTTTCACAAAAAATAATACAGTTTCACAAAATCTTACAGAATTCATTTGCCAGGTAACAAGTGATAGGAAGAGAGGAAATGGCCCCAAGTTGAAACAGGAGAGGTATAGATTGTGTATTAGGAAAAAATTATTCAATGAAGGTGTTGTCAGGCATTGAAACAGGCTGCCCAGGGAAGTCGTGGAGTCACCATCCCTGGGGGTCTTTAAGAGATGTAGAAGTGGTGCTTAGGTACATGGTTTAGAGGTGGACCTGGCAGTGTTAGGTTGATGGTTGGGCTCAATGATCTCAAAGGTTTCTTCCAACCAAAATGATTCTATGACTTCATGAAAAAGTATTTTCAAAGGGTGAATGAAGTGGAGAACAGAAATCTGCATAGGATAAAATAAAAAATGGTCTGTAGGACTTGTGGCATATAGTAGCTATGAGCTATAGCTCATACAAAGTATTGTGTGATATTCATGCTGTGAAAAGCCTCAGCTTTTCACTTGCTCCCAACTTTCACACAATTTTTCTGCGCGTGTTTATTAATTTCCTTATTTTTTTAATGTTTAGTTGAGAAGGAATGAATAGTAGAGAAGGGACAGAACTATAGAGGTTACATCCCTGGAGAGGAGACGTACAGCTGGTGATAGAAATTATTTCCTTCAGGAGCAGCTGTGAAAGCCTTATGTGCCAGTAGTTGCATGTGAACCCTTTATTTTTGTAGTATAAAATCTGACAGGAAAGCGTAGCTCTGGAGAGAGTATTTATATGCAACCAAATGCATCCACTTTGCATTAAACATCCTTGTTAAACAGGTTTATGTGCTCCTGTCTGCTGTCAGTCAGGTTCCTCTGCACTAACAATCAGTTGCAATCAGCTGTTTTCTCACACTTGGGTTTGGGTACACAATGCATAATCGCCAGTTGCAAGGCAGTTGCATGCCCATAAAAATGGGTATAAGTTGATCAGTTTGTCAGACTGTCAGGTATTCTGCCTCTTCACAAATTCGGGGCACTGAAAAAAAAAGAATATATACTTTTTTTTCGTTCCATTCAGCATTTCATTCCATTTAATCCCAGCAGTGGCTATGCAGATCACATGAAAAACCTTCCACAGAACTAGTCCTCTAACCCTTTCAAAACCTCCATCCTGGACCTCTGCCTGTCTTTAAACATATGCAGAAATCAAGAATGTGAGTACAGCTCTGTCTATGGTAATTCCAGATACGACCTTCAGAAAATACCTTAAATTCAGCCACTGATTATCTTCTCCCTTTTGTAAAACGATATGAGTGTTCTCCTATCTCTCAGTCTTTATAAAATACAGTTAAAATTAAAGATGGTGTGCAAATGCTAAAAAATGCGACCCTGAGCCTACACATTTGGTGTCAGTAGGAATTTTACCGTAGAATTCAAAGGGAGCAGGGTCAAAACCTCATATAATTGAGAGAAGTTGTTAATATACATCACTTACTGCCTGTCTGCAGTTCTTGTCTAGCTAATAAAGTCACTCACTGACATAACAATATAGAGTGCAGAAGCAGGTGACACACTCTACTGTGTGGTTATGAGGTCTTTTATGGCACACCTTTCCCTTCAGTACATAGTAGAGGGTATATAAATATACTCCATATGCTTTATACTACTATACTGAGTAACTTTTTGAACGTATGCTTTGGCAGCTCAGCATGTCTCAGGCGAAACTTACTGTGTGACATCCATAACAGGTTAGCAGACTCTGTGCATTTATGAAAATACCAGAATAGTCTAGCGCTAGTAGCTGCCAGTTATACCTAATTGGCTTTTGGAAAACACTAATAAACCTGCTTATGTTAGTAAGAATTAATGGGTTNTTTTTTTGGGGGGGCAGGGGTGTTAAGTATTTGTCATTAAAGGTGTATATTAGTGACAATCCAAATTTGTAAGACTAAGAGCAAAATTATATGCAATCAACATTTGAAGCCACCTGTTTTGTCAGGGAAGAGCGTGACTAGTAGATGAAAAAAGTGGCAGCAGATCCTAACCAGACACTCTGTCTCTCATTGATTACTATGTTATTTAGGTTAACACTCACACAAAATGCTTAGTTATGGATGTAGACCACATTTTCCATATGGTCAGGAAAGCGTATGAACCAAAGAGCAGGATCATGCAATGATTTTTGGGTTTTTTTGTGGTTTTTTGTTTGTTTGTTTGTTGGGTTTTGGTTGGTTTTTTTTTTGTTTTTTTTTTTT
>VWYH01006321.1:48134-72066 GCA_013399365.1 Pampusana beccarii | reverse complement strand
TTTTTTTTTTTTTTTTTCAGAAGTGGCCTATCAGGAAAGCCAAGCTTCAAGAGTATCAGTGAGTTCTGTCTTCTGGAATTTCTAGGACAGTGACAATTTCCTTTCTAACCAAAGCACAAGCAATTGGAATCAGTGTACAGCAGCTACTAGTTTTGCAAATTTTAAGATATAGATGATGCTTGGTCTGATAATGTTGCCTTCTGATCTGTAATATTATGAAATTTTGAAGGGCTGGTAAAAAAACAGATCATTACTGTAAGAGCAAAATGGCATTGTTCTTTTTGAAATGGGAAATCTCAATAAAAATAATTATTATTTTGAGTCTCCTTTTTAAATGAATTCAGTTTATTCATTTCAGAGTGAAGATCTCTTTCTATACCAGAAAGCTCATTTTGAGCACCAAACAGGGACAATTATTTGAGGTACCTCTGCAGGTCTAATTGAAATTCAAGATGTGTTATCCATACCTAAAAAGGTAAGTGGCATATACAAAAGGAAGGGTCTTTCAAAGAGTCAGGTTATGCCACTTTAGATGCATATAGCTTTAGTTAACTTTTAAAATCAATTAAAAAAGAAACAACAACAACTAAAAAACACCCCCAAAATATCTAAATTGTTTTGAAATGTAAACATAATTTAAGTTTTATAATTTACTTTAGGGTATAAAATACTATAACTCTATTTTGTGAATCTTTCCCCCCCACACTAAGTTTTAAAGCTCTATTGATGGGCACATCATTTTAGAACTCACACCATGTCTGGCTGCAGTTGTCACTTTACATTGAATGGTAAATTGACAAGAAAGTCCTAGCCAAACACAACCCTTTAACAAGGCGACACATGAGACAATGAAACCTGAAATGACATGGTTTTCTTTTTTTCTTTTTTTTTTTTTCTTGACACACTATTTTCCTGAAGAAAGAAGAAAAAAAGAAGAAATTAAAAGTATGAATCTGCTGTCACTCTCCATTGATAACCCAGACATCTGACTTAAGCTATACCCCCAGGTCCTAAATGACAAAATTGAGGTGAAGTAAAGTTAGGCAAAAATAACACTGAGAAGTAAAACAGTGGTGAGAAGTTTTTATTGAAAGGTTTTTCCTGTTTTTTGTGTTTTTGCTTTCCTTCTTAGCTGTAACTAAGCCATAGATAATTTCAACCTTATGCATTCAGTCTCTGAAACTAGTCATGGTAAGGTGGACATGCACTTTCCTAGATATATGTACATTCATATCTATTTGGAGGTAAGGTGTAATCCTCTTCATGCAGCAAAACACAAAGAAGTAGAAACAGTGCAAATCCAGAGCTAGAATCATAGAACGTCCTGAGCTGGAAGGGACCCACAAAACTCATCGAGTCCAACTCCTGTCCCTGCACAGGACAACCCCACAGTTCACACCATGTGTCTGAGGGTGTTGTCCAGTCTCTTCTTGAACACTGTCAGGCCTGGGACTGTGACACCTCCTTGGGGAGCCTGTTTCAGTGTCCAGCACCTCTGGGTGAAGAACCTTTTCCTAATGTCCAACCTGAACCTCCCCTGGCACATCTTCCTGCCATCACCTTGGATTCTTCACTGATCACTACAGAAGAGTTCAGTGCCTGCCCTTGCTCCTCCCCTTGTGAGAAAGCTGTGACTGTGATGAGGTCTGCCCTGAGTCTCCTCTCTTCCAGGCTGAACAAACCAAGTGACTTTAGCTGCTCCTCACATGGCTTCCCCTCCAAATTCAGCTTTGTAGCCCTCTTCTGGACCCTCTACAGTAGCCTAATATATTTTTAATTTGATGGCACCCAGACCTGCACACAGTGCTCCAGGTGAGGCCGCACCAGTGCAGAGCAGAGCGCGACAATCACCTCCCTGCCCAGCTGGCAATGCTGTGCTGGATACACCCAGGACATTTGTCCCTCTTGGCTGCCAGGACACTGTTGGCTCATGTTCAACTTGCTGTCGGCCAGAATCCCCAGATCCCACTTCCACAGAGCTGCTTTCCAGCATCTTGTTCCCAGTCTGTATGTACAGCCAGGGTTGTCGTGTCCCAGGTGCAAAATCTGATACTTAACCTTGTTAAACTTTGTGTAGTTGATTGTGGACCTGGTGGATTGTGACCTGGTGACAGAGCTCCTCCACCTCATTTACTTTTCATTGAAAAAAGTATAGTATTTATTTTGTTTTGCAACATCTCCTGCTAGTGGAGTGAGGTCACCCTTGATGAACTGTTTTAAAATGTAAGTTAACAAGGGAGGTTTTTACCCAGGTCAGCTGAAATTACATTGAGTTTTGGCATCTGGTGACCCATGTTAATTCAAATTGGCAAGTCAGAATAACTGGGTTAACCAGTAAAAAAGCTAGGTTACTAACTCCAGACCTTGTCAGACAAACAAAAAAAATCTGCACCTCTGTGTTACTTTGAGTCTGAAAACTTTCAATATGGTTTACAGCAAAATTCAGCTGCTCATGTCACCAAATCCAGTCTTGAGATTCAACGTCACACCTTACCTGCCATTCTTGCCTACTCACCAATCACTTCTAAATCCTCACCACCTTAGCTATTAGAGCCTACAGCATTATTACGAAATAAATTTTTATTTAGTATTTTTCAAGAGGAAAAACAAGGGGAAAAAGAAAGTGAAAAATCTACGTGGGTGTCTTCAAAAGCAGCCTGTCAAAATGCACAAGATTTTAGTGAGGAACAGTTAGTTTCAGGATAAATAAGTGCTGCTTCCAGTGGTGACTGAGCAGGAGAGGATATGTGCAAATTAACGTCTGGGAGGATGCATGGCTCCCAAGCTTTTGTGTGCTCTCTCTGTCTACCGTACTTCATTTGTGAAACATGTTCTCCCCAGGGTAGAGTACAACAAGATGCAATTCAGATTTTTCCTAAATTAAATAGAATTAAATTAAATGCAGTGGCCATATCTCCCCCAAGGGGAATGGAGTGGGGGTGAGCACACTTCTGATCCTGAAAGGGTGATGGCTTATTTTGAAAGCAAGTAACTTTTGAGCAAATTCGAACTGCATATGACAGGAGCATGGGATGGTGGAATGAATTAATGTGAGCATTTAATGAGCTGTGTTGTTACTGTCCAGCTCTGAAAAAACTCAGGCTTTCTGAAGCATTGTGGAGCAGTTTGAAGTGTAAAAATGCTTACTAAAAATTCGAAGTTTTATTTTTTTGATATTTTCTGGAATTTTTTTGTTTGCGCTTTTACTCTTGTTCTTGAGGCGTTTGGGTTGAGTATAACTACTAGGTTGTTACAGGCACAACTTTTAGGAAATATTGCCATCCTGTAGCTTCTTAATGTTAGGGCATACAGAAAAGAACAAGCTACCCCAAAACCATGAAATCATAGTGTCTAACACTACATTCCTCATTTGTGAAAACCCTAAAGGACCAAGGTAATGGAAATTGCCTCACATCACTTGGAATAACGATCAAAGGTCTTTTCAATTTATTATCGTCCGTGTTATACTATACAGAGATACAAAAGATTTTCCCAAACACTCTACATGGTGCATAAACATGTCAATAAAAAATATAGGAAACCAGAAGCATGGAGTAACAGTGACCCAAGACAGAACAGCATCATGTCATGTTAAAGCCTCCAGGAAACATCATTCAGGCAAACCACTCTGGATTAAATCCAGATTGTAATATCACAAAGTATGCTTCTCATAATTTTGTAAAATATGCAGTCCTGCACCAAATACCCTGTTTTCCCTTTAAAATTAATCAATAGCTTTAACTGATGCAAAATACAGGTTTAGTCAGGAGATACATAATTACCTAATAGCAAATGTTAAGGAAAGGAATGGGGCATAGGTCTTGTGCCATTTTAATTTTATCCTGATTATTTTGTCACCAGGAATGTGTGGATCTTATCCTGTTTCTTTGTGTGACCCAAGAAAGTTTTGTTCTGATGAAACTTTTATCAGTCCTGATACTCTTGTAATTATAGTAATCGAATTCCAATTAAAAATGAATGTCATTAAAAATCATGGGTAAAAAACATAATAACTGACATGAAGACAGAGCACCAGTATGAAATATCTGTACAAGTAATAGAACCTCTAGAATTACCCGTAAATTTTCTTCTGCACATATAACTGTGTGACCACACTGGTAATAATCTCCTCTGTTTTATCAATATTTAGAGATAAGAGTCACAGTGCAGTCCTCAAAATTGTGTGAAGAAACATCTGTAAAAGTCAGAACAGAAAAAACTTAAAGAGAAAACCCAAGAATGTCAAAACCTTAGAAACAAATTTTCTTTTTAAAGGTCAGAATTTTTTCCAAACCACTGCAAATTTGGGAAACACAACAGTTTTGAAAACCATACCTTACTATAGATCTTTTACTATGGATTTAAAGTTTTGAATTTAGATAATGCTCCAGAATTAGAGCTGTACAGATAAGTAATCACTGCCATAATATAGTATTTTCCCAGAGAGAACATGAATACAAAAAGCTATTTGACATCTTCAAAGCTCTATAAAGGCATCTTTTTAGAATTCTTGTTAGATTTTAAATGATCAAAAGCAGGCCCATAAGATATGGATATAATAAAAATCCTCGTTATTTAGTACTCCAAAATGGTACAATGAGTTAAATTATCTTATGAGCATATATTTAAAATATACAAACTAAACAATGGATATGAAAAAATACAAAGATTTATGTGTCCTGTTTTCAAGAAACATGTGATGAACAGATAAAAAGCTAAGTATGATATATTGTTGAGAACATTAAACCAATTTGAACAAATTTTATGAATTTATGGATCGTATATTCTCCTCCATAAATGCTTTTTAGATAATAATATCCTTCAGCAATGACAAAATGATTGCAGCTGATCTATAGGATATTTTTCTTTATGTGTTTTATAGCCATAAAACAATAAAAAAATTAAATCTTAAAGGCAAGAAAAAAAACAGAGAGGGAGAGAAAGAGACTAGAAGCATAGCAGCAAAATAGTTTTCACAAAATGGGGGTTTTACTGTTTTTAAGCCAAAACTAATGTTTTCCAGTGTGCAAAAACAAAGGAACTGTTGCATGTTGCTCTCTTACAGGGTTTTGTCTTGAAAGTCAACTTATGTCAATACTTGAAATAAAGATAAGTGAAGCCCCAATTGGCACTTGATGAACAGCACTGTAAAGTGCTGAGATAGCCCTAGAACGTCCTGTGAGAGAGAAAGTTAATTTGTCTTTATACATGTGGACGAGATTTTTCATCTTATATTAAATAATCCCCTATAGTATCATCTTGTTTGTAGTCAATATTTTTGCTATTAATATGTGTATTCATTATGCATCATGTTACATAATAATAGCAAAACTGGAGCATTAATGAAAATGACGTTAGGAAGCATCACATTAGAAATGCTCCATCCTCCCTTATAGCATGCTCTTGTCCAGTAGGTGCAGATAGACCAGTTGTGGGAACCATATATCAAAGGAAATAGAAGCGGTTTCTGACATCAGTACCCTTTGTGGCTAGATAATTTTAAGTTAATTGGTGATTAAATGGGGCAGGAAAAAGAAAACGATGGAAAGGAAACAAATTTGTTCCACTTAAATCCACAAATGTATGATACAGTGTACTATCGTCTCCGCATGGAAAACAGAATCAGAAACTAGGAATGAAAGAAAAAGAAGTGGTGATTTTTCAGATACCACCTCACTTCAGTACCAGATTACTAAGAAATTTTCCTGTCTGCATGGTGACATTTTTCTGATCTTGAGCCAGAAAAAAAAATAAAAATAGGGAGAGTTTAACTCTAACTTATATGTTGTCCAAATACACAAAGTAACTCATGTCAGGATTTGACTGTAGCTCCCTTGAAAAATGCAAAACGGTGTTTTCTTGAAATAGATGCATGTTACCCAATGAAGGGGAAAAACAGGAGTGAAATTTCTGTAAGTTTGGATGGAGAAAAGGCAAGAGAGGCTCAGAACTGTCTCTGCAACACAGTATTTCTCGCTATCATTTCTCTGTCAAGTGCAGCCACACTGGGGCAGCCCCAGTTTGACCCTCTCTATTTGAAAAGTGCTTTGAAGTTGAAACATACTTTGTAAGTGCTAAGTATTATTATTAAAATTAATTGATAGGGTTACTGTTCAGTGCAGCTGCCTGCTAGCTTAGATTGAGTTATACTGCAGGATATTGTTTACGTTGTAATGAAGAGGACTCTGGTAATACTGTATGACTGCCTCTCCTCTGGGAACTCTTCTGAAAGCAAGATGTGCATCTGATGAAAGTATCCCAGTAAGCAATGAATTAAATACATAAATAAAATGAATACAAATGAGAAATATATGTGGGAGGTAAATTGAGCGCTTCATAAACACCAGTCTTCAGTTTGGATAAAAATTCTCTTTGGTCTTCATTTTGGAGGTAATGAGTGGTCCAAAGTTGACTCCAGTATGGAAAAGAAGGAGCCCTAACTGAACCTTTATGCCTTCTCTGAGACTGGCTTCAGACTCAGATAACTCTCACCCACTGTCCAGGGAGTCTTTTCATTTGCTTTGACTATTGGCTGAGATTGCAGCCATTCACATTTCCAAGGCCCTTAACAGAGGTATCTAATTCTGAAACCCCATTGATGTGGACTTCCATTGCAGTCAGTGAAGAAGGAGGATGGTATGAAAGAGAAGAAATTTCAGATAATTCAGAATGATTCTTAAGTAAGTTGTATCTTCATTTGTTGCATGGAGAAAGAGCCTGAAGAAGCTGAACCTAAGTGCCTTAACTAAAGAATGTCTCTGGATTGGCATAGTTTCTACACAGAAGTAAATATGATCTAAAATGGACCTAGGTTGGTTGAACTGTCTCTGCTACTCACTTTCACAGTACTCACCTGTTCTTCTTTTATTTTTACTCTCTCTTCAAACGTGAAATCCTTGAATTCTTACATTTGTTGTTTCTACTTTTCAGTGCTAAGTCTCCTGTGCAAACAGCTCCACTAGAATGCAGCTGTCTCATTCTGCATAGCAGACTTAAAACGCAGCTCTCACCAGCCCATGTTATGCTAACTTATCATTGAAACATTCAAACCTGAACCCCTGGAATTTTCCATCTGCTTTTCATCTGCTGAGCTGATGCTGGAAGGGCAACTGCTGTGAGAAACCCTGCAGGGCAGGTTTTGCCAGTGGGTGTAATTGAGAAACAGTAGCTAACACTCTCAGATACAGGGCAAGGGGATGGTTAATAAACGAAAATATAGAGCAAAAAACATATAAACACACATCACAGTGTGATACAGATCAGTATTGTTCTTAGGCTGTGTTTTTGTGTTGTTTAGGGTTTTTTTTACACATATACACTCACACATTCTCAAGATCATGTGTGTTAGAGTGTTTCATTGGAGAATGTAAGAAATCTGAGATTTGTGGAACACCATCAGCATTTAAATGGAAAGAAAAGTCTTATTGAGATTCTGAACAGAGAGGAGGGAAAACTGAGATTCACTTCCCAACTAGCAGTGTAACTCAGTTCTCGAGCAAATGAAGAGAAAAAAGAGCTGATGTTTTTAAGTGCTTGAGTCAACACACCTTTAAAGTCCCAAGTATACAAATCTAAGGCTGCAGTCTGCTGAGCACTGCTAAGAACCCTGCAGCCTTGTTTCAACCTTGCAAAGTGAGTGTCGTGACAGCAGGTAGGCTACGTGTGGTGAAAGGTTAAGCATTATACACTGATTGATAGAGGACAAGCAGGACTAAGGTCTTGAGCTCAGTGGCACTAAGATAAGTCTTGTTCTTTGTAAACTGGATAGAGAAAGGGTTTTTGATGACAACTGACCAGGAGGCTGTACTTCCTCATAAGAAATATTAACAAAAGCAGTGATCAAAATACCTCTTAAGTGATATTTAATTTTCTTTTGTGACGTGTTTTCTTTTTATCAAAAAAGAAAACAAATAAGAAAATAGAACCAAAGGAAATGCACACAAACACACATATATCCACACACAGAGAAATCGTTATGTAAAATGACCAAGGCAAATCAAGGAAAATAATTATTGCAGCTGCTGGAGCAGAAAGCCCATTATGGCTAGATGCTAGTTCACACTGTACAGTCCTGGAGGTTCAGAGCTAAATGCATTTTTCAGCATCTTTAGCACAATTTATTAAATTAAGTTTTAAAATGTATCACATTTCTTCCTCACTCTATTGTTTCCCTCCTCTTTGCTCTTTGCTTATGGCTTGTTTCCTTGGTTATATTTTATAGTTATTGTTTATCACTGTTATTGTTTGGTTTTCTCTGATTTCCTGACCTGATGTTGGAGTGTGAAACTTTCCTTACATTTATGCTGGAGATATTATTCACACATATAGTAAGTTCTAGAAACGGGTGTGAAGTGGGGACAAATGTCTTCAAGTATCTTTTAATGAAAGCCTGAGGTACCTCAACCCAGAACCAAATCAAAACTTGGAGAGGTAGCAATGTCTCCTGGTAAACTGGTGGTACTATTAAAGCAGGGCAGATATCCATAAGTCAAATATCTTTGTAAAGTGGAAATCTAAAAAGAAAAATGGTAAATGCACTTCTTAAAGCCTATGTGCATGTTACTGACATTCATCTTTTCCCAGAAGGAGTTTCCAGCATTGGAGTAGCTAATTTTTTAAGCCTTAGACCCATATTCATACCAGCTTCAGAGGCAGTGTGAAGTAAACCTGGTAAGGCCTTTTCTCAGATGTAATCCTTTGACCATGCAGCTGGGTAATCCCCAAACACTTTAAATGCAGCTACTGAGTCTGCAGAGAAATTATGCTGCAGGTATCTTTCAAACAGAGAAACACTGTTCAAAATCATGTAGCATATGGCACACATTTTTAAGATAATTTTCACACGAGTTTCATTTTTCTTCTTTTGAACTTAAAGTAAGCTAAAAACAATTTTAATTCCTATGAGATTCGAGTCTTATGTCTCCTGAATCTTAACTCAAATGAGTCACTCTTTAGTTCCTGCCCATTGATATTGGCTCTATATTTGCAAAGGCACATTCACTTTCACAGTCAGTCTCTAATTCTCATGGAAGTAGGAAAAGCAGTAACCACTTTTTAGGTCAAGAAAAAAATGGACAAAAGTGAAGGGACAAACACCACAAAGAGTGGCAGTTGCAAAATAGAGCATGAAAGCCATAATATCCATCACAGAGACACTTTTTATAGACACACAGGACCACAGGCCTGGAAGAGGTGCTCAGTTCCTTGTCTTTTCTGGCAGTTCTTCAATATATGGATACTGCAGAATGACTCACAGGTTCCAGAAATCATAATGAGAAAATAATGTCAGCTTTGGGTTTTTGAGAAGGAATTGCAAGAAGGGGACTGGAAAAAAGGCAAAGCTGGAAATATCTAGCAATGCCTTCTTCTGTTTATAACATATGAGAAATTAATGCAGTATGTAGTTACTCGTGTGGATTTTACCAGTGTGTCTATTCACGTATGCATAACATAAGTAGCTCCAAATATAACCTGGTTGAAGAGTGATTTAATTAATAACACTCTAACTATAAGCTTTCATTTATAGTAAGACCCTCTGGGGCTTAATTATTTACATCATTGCTGGAATACAGAGGAGACTTAAAAATAGTGTAAATTACTTTTACATGTAAGGTATATAGTGTGATATGTAAAGACATTTCATGAAGATGTAAATAAATAGATTATTTTGTGCCTGTGTGGGGAGATGGAGTGTGGGAGTGTATTCATATCAAGAATGGCTGTTTCAAAAACAGATTTTTAAAGATCTTTTTTTCTTGATTTTTTTTTTTTTGCCTTTTATATAAAAGGATCATGGCAAGATTATCTTTTGCAGTTATTAGTAAAGATCTATTTATACAGATGCCTTTCTAAATCATGAATTCAATCATCATTCTACAGATAAATGTTGAGTCATACAGCACATGTTGATTTAATATCTGAGAACAGGACTTTTGAGTCAAAGGACTGAATCACATTAGAAGTGCTGGGTTAGAAATGGTTAGACTTTGAAACTTAATACTACAGCAAATAAATCTGACAATACNTGGGGAAGGAGAGGTAAATCACAGCCATGAAAGTATTATGGAAGTATTATTAGAGTATTTTTTTACCAAACTGATGCACACTTCAAAGGTATATTATTGCGACAGTTTTCTGTTTGAGAGTCAAATGAATAACTTGTTCATCTAGGTAATAAAGTATGTCTTACTCTGTGTGAACATACATGCTTTAGATAGAAATCAACAAACACCGTGAATTTCGTAAGCTCTGAATTTTACTCAAGGAGTAGCAGGAAAATCAACTATCAGAAGAAATTTAGATAAATATAAGAAACATATTTTTCCAAAGTGAAATAAATCTAATCCTCCTGGAGATGTGGATTCCTACATTTAGGGCCAAATTTCAGAACAAGATGACAACACATTTGCATTTAAAAGTTTCTTCATACAGAGTTTTGAATGCAAACATACCCATAAGGATAACAACCAGACTGTGTAAATGGCATGTAAACCCCGTGTCTGTGAACCTATTAACTATGGCTATGACACGCAAATCCATATGTAAAGAATTGTGCCATAAGTAAAGACTCTTTCATTTCTGAAGGATGCTATCTCCTTTTCTCATCACCTTCTTTAATTGAGATGAGCTAAATCCCAAACAGCAATCCAGACTGTCAATTTTCTTAACTACCAAACCTGCAGGTTTGCTAATCCATAGGTGCTTCTTTAATCAACCTTTGAGTTCTTTAGGTGCTCAGATCCAGAGGCTTAAACATTCTCAGAAATGCACATTTTATAAAACTTCAATGCAACATAAAGTGTACAAGCAGCAGCAACTAATGAATTCCTCAGGGTAAAATTTCAGACCTTCCCTAAAAGTCTTCTGAATCATGACACTCTTCCTGAAGAATCTGGAGAAGCAGATACTGCCTGGCATGAAAGCAGTTGAATTAGTATCACCCATATATGGCAAAGAATGGTAACTGAACATTGTGGTAGATCTTCAAAGAAATGGCTCTAATGAAAAAGGTTAATACTTAATTTGCGCTGAATGAATCATGCTGTGAAAGAAAACCATCTCTTACTTAGTCAGTGTAGTCAGGGAGAAGCTACAATGGGTAGACCAAAAGCTTGTGGTGGTTTTCGAAGGCATTTTTTTCTCAACATTTGACATTTAGGAAGCTTTCGGTACCCTGGATGAATGAGACACCTTTCTGTCTGTTTTGCCTTTGTTTTTCCTTCCTCTCACAGAAGAGATCCGATCAAGAAGTTCTCAATCTCACGGTGCAAGTGAACTGGAAATTTACTGGAATCTACTCACATGAGATTCTTCTGGTCTTGCTAAGTAACACTGTGTCTACAAGTTATAGCACTGGGTTTACCCAGAGACCGGAAAGCTATCCTTACCTGCTAATGGATTGATTTCACTCATGAAAACCTGTGAAGTAGTGGGGTTTGTTTGACAGATGTTCTGGAAATATTTGAAATTACTTTTTCTACAACAACAGAAATTCTGAAGATTCAAGGACTGCAGTGATTCTGGGCCTGGTTTCCAAGGAATTAACATCTAAATCACATCTAAATGTGTTGATGAATCTCCTATAATCTCCAGGATACACTTATTGTAACATTCTATAATCTGTTATGTTAAAATGGATATCTAGGCCTAGTCACATTTCTAGGAAACTTCTCACTTAAAAGTCACATTTATCAGTGGGTCTTGCTGTCTGAATAGACATTTGTGAGTGAAAAAGGTTAACACCTTTTAAGAGACAGCAGATTTCTTTCAAAATCTTTCAGATCAGCTTTCCTTCCTTTTCACGCTTTTATTCATAGTGATAGGCACTGATCATAGCTTCCATTAATATACAAACAAAATGTGATAGTTGGTGTGAACTTAAAAAGAAAGAAAAAAGATCTGATCCCAGCTAAACTAGAAATTATGAAGTTGATTGTCTCTTCAATGTGGAGAAATATCTGGTCGTCTTAGTTGGATTACCTTGATTCAACATAATAAGTATAACCACATATTTGCTTTTCAAGGGACATCAGAAATTTTTCTAGAAAGGCCTTATTAGTTGTGCTTTTCTGATTTTTAATAGTGTGACATTATGAACAATGATAGGTTTTACCAACTTAGTAAAATGTGTTATTGTCCTTGCTGACAAGCCCTGGCAAGCTGCTGTGTGTGTATTTTCACAGAGCACAATGTCAAAACTTCTTTATACAAAGCATGAGGACCTGTAGAGAATGAGCTACATCAGGCAGAGATCAGCAAATTCCCACTGTAGCTCTTTACAGATTTGCAACTTGTATATTCACTTGTGGGGCATCATGGTTGTGTATTGAACATCCATAAATCACGAAGCTCTCCAGCCTTGTTGTGGAAGTATGACAATTCTGCTCAGCACCTGCTCTACCCTCTATTTCTGTCACTTGCCAGAATGACAGCGGGCTATAAACATCTCCACATAGTATGGCCCCAGTTCTGATTCGATGGAATTTAACGAACCTGACCAAGACGATATTTTTGATGTGGAGACCTTATCCCATTCTTCATGTGAAAGAAGCAGGGTTTTAAACTTGAGTGACAGAAGTCACATCTTCTTGAATAAAAAGCAATAAAATAACAGTGACTTTATTTTAATATTTCTTCTCCAATACACTGAAATTTTACCCAGTAATTACATGACAAAAATATTTATGAATATCAGACCATGGAGTTCTATAGCGTTTGCTCAGAGAATAACATCGCTTAATGAATTCTACCATGCACATGGGACTCAGGTTTTTAATGAATAGGTCACTGTGATTTCTAGAGATGGCTGTCACTTTGAGATATGAGAATAATTTCTCTTTAGTGAAGAGGAGCCTGGATATGTGCATATTTAGGGGCTCTATTTCCCACAACTTTAGACCTCTCGAGAGTGACACAGAGCCAGAGCTAAGATTTAGGAGATTTTAGGTGTCATATCACTGAGATTTCGAAAGATCAAGACAGTCCAAACACACACACACACACACAGAGACAATTGGCCAAACACATACAATTTCCATCACAGATTTGTTACCTTTGTGTTACTGCTTACTTCCTCAAGCACCAGGAATGCAGTAATTTTTACTGCATATCTCCTTCATGGCTCACTGCTTGTTTATTAATTTTATACGTTTTTCCTTTGACAAAATTTCGTGTAAAGATACAGTAGTTTTACCGTGTAATATGATTACATAAATACGGCTACATCTTTTACCTTCAAATTGCTCTTTCTAATCCCATACGGGATGAAGGAAAGTTAGCATCATTACCCTGTATGGAAGAACTTGATCTTGATTTTCCAATAATAGTCTTATAAATAGATAGATACCCACAAATATCCAAGGAAAATTAACCTTCAAAAAGTCAACATTATATCAAAACCAGTTTTACTCGCCTTGGTACAAAGAGGAATTGAGTTTCTGACAAAGCTAAGTACTGCTATAGTTCTCTTAAATCAGCCGTGGGAGGCAGTGTAGGGGCAGACCATTACTATTCATGAGTCTCCTCCTGAGAAGTAGGCAAAATACTTCAATCCCTATGTTAACAGTCTTTTGTTCGTTTGGTTTTGGTCTTTTTTCTTTGTCTTTTTTTTTTTTTTAATTAGAAAACACAAAAAAAGTAAAATGCAATAAATAGAAGTATTGAATTCAATAGACTATTTGAACTACTGAATATGGGTAGATTCTGTTTTTATGGGGCAGAGGAACAGATGTAGTTGCTGCAAAATGGAAATAGTTTCTTTACATACAATGGAGATGAGAATGGCATTATAGTCTATAGAATAGGCTCTTTTAATAGAAAAATAAAGATGTACATTACAACTTATGGAGCATCACAGATATAGAAATGAAATAAGCAATATTAAGGATTTTTAAATCACTCTGAAAGAAAAATTTGGTTGCTTTTTTTTTCCACTCGTTATTTATAGTTAAAATCTCTTTGTTCCTGCTGAATTAAAGATACTGCAATATAATTACAATATAACCAAAACACAAAGCCATTGTCCAAAATTCAAATGGTTCAAGTCTGCGTGAGACTTTAGCTGAATGTATTTAAAAGAAGAGCTGATTTCAAATTCAAGGACTTTATTCCAGAAACATCACCTCAATCCCTCAGCAGAAAGGTGCTTGTAAAGACTCCTACGGACTTTTATTCATTTGGGGGCTTTCATCTTTACACTCTGCACATTTGCACCTATTTTAAGGTCACTGAACCCTGACAGAAAGTTCTTTTGCCTGATTCTGCTCCACAGTATTATAATTGCAAATATTACCCTATGAAGATTTTCCCTCCTAACAGGAAAGCTTTCCCAACACAAGAAAAACACATGCTAAACCTGTCTCAGGACCATCCACAGGCCTTTTGCTCATTTGTTCATTTTCCGTTTTGTGTGCCAGATATTCAGTTTCCCTTTTGGAATTCTTACGGGGGTTATAAGAAGTTGTAGCCATACAGCCTGTAGTTTTTAAAAAATATTTCTGAAGGTTACAATTAACACAAGTTTGTATGCAAATTTATAGTGAAGACATACCTGTGAAAAAGACCAATGACTTTAATTCCAACACATCTTCTTTACAGATAACACAAAAGACAGGGACAGCACAGATTATTACCTTAGGCAAACAGCAATCTGAATAAATACAGAACTGAAAGATGCAACAGCCAACTTTGTCCTTAAATAACTAATTCCTTACTATTCATTAATCAATCCAATGTAAATCTTGGAGTGACCAACACTGGACTTTCTAGTAAGGAAAAGCTTTCACTGTATGTCAATATGGCTGTAGCACTGCTTAAAACTTGTTCTGTCTGTTGATGTGCTTTGTGGGTTCGACTATGATAAGACCACATCCTTTCATTTCTGCAGAGGCAGGAGTGGATTGTAGCAAATTCCTTGGGTAACTCGGTGCACTAAATCACTCCCTTTCCCATTAATAATACTATACGGCTTCTGCCTCCTCTCAGGAAACAGCTCACATTTCGAAGAAGAGCTTTTTATTCAAATAAACACCAAACAATAAACTGGCTTTCCAAAAAGGATGCTTTCTTAAAGTGCCAGAGACTTCCTGTGCTTTAATCCACTCCCCTGACACAAGCAATAAAGTGACAAATGAAATCAGTGACTGTTGAGAAATAATCATGTTCAGTTCAACTGGATACACACACACACACTTCCCTTGAAAAAATCCATCCTTTAAGCAAGTAGTCTTCAAAATCACATTGTCAGACTGCCAGTTGTAAAACAAAACAGCAACAAAAGTCCCAGCAAAAAAATATTTTAAAACATGTGGCTAGAGAATAAATAATAGATAAAGCTGGCAGTTGATCAACTGATATACCAGATCAGTTCCACAGAAGCAGCTGAAGATGTTTCTTAGCATGTCAGGTTCACTTGTGGTCACAAAACCCACTACAATATTCTAAGGTAATGGCTCTAAATGCAGTTGGAATCCAAATTACTATATCTATTACTGTGCAATACCGCAGTATCTGTTTTTAATAAGTGCTATGTCTAGACTTCCCTCCAGTGTGTTCGTGTTCACAAAGGCTAATCAATATTTACTTTACTTACTTTATCGAGTTTCAGCATATTAATTAATGAATCTCCCCGTAATCATGACAGACCTCATCACTGCATCAAAGTTGAGAGTTTGAAATTGGTTCTGTTAATAATGAAGCCATTTCTCCCATCTCTCTTATAACCTTATAGAAGAAGAAAAGGAGTGTTAAATACTCCCAGGTCAGAAGAGTAGCTTTATACTCGCATACGGCCCACATAAAACTCTTTATCACTACTGATCTTTGCTTAAATTTCATATCCTATCAATTGATAAAATTATAATCATTGAAAAAGGCCTAATTCAAAGGAAATTGAACTTATTCTCTTGACTTCAAAAAAATTTGGGCTAAACTTGTTTTTTTCAGGATTTTTTTTTTGTGTTTTAAATTTTCTTATCTGATATCGCATCATATGCAGTTTTTGGTTTAGTGTTGACAACACTATGGAATTGCACACATTAGGCAAAAGTTTAACGTTTACGTGGTTTAGTTCAACCCACTGATGATTTCTAACATTTCTATTTCCTGAATTATTGTTTTACAACTTAAACCACTATTTCTTGACTGCACACAGACAATGTGACAGCAGAAGTCAGCACTGCAGGTTTACGAACTGGGACATAGATGTAAATCAATATTGAAAATCATGACAGTTTGCCGTGTTAATTTAGTGCCAGATGGGAGTTGCTGTTTCTTAAAGCAGTGTCCTCCTTGATTTACAAGGTGGGGGGAACAAAAAAACACCACCACCAAAGAACCCTCCAAGACTAAAACACAGAGGAAGTCTATTATCTCTCATGAGCCATATTGGCACTAGATTCTGTGGCAGTAGCTAGCGTTGGTGAGATGCTTATTTCAGGAACATCTTGCCAGAGTCCTTATGGGATACCTGTACCCAGAAGAGGCCTAAAAGGAGAACTGGAGAAAGGGTATTTATTTCATGCACTTCTGAAGCTGTCAGTGTGACACCATGTACTTCTTAGCCTCTGCATGTGGAAGTTACCAGGGCAGGCTTCTCAGAGATAGAATTGATGAAAGAAAAGGGTTAACTGTAGTGAAATTAGAGATTCCTGTCACAGGTAGGCCCTACCAGAGCATCATCCTGGATTCATCTGATCTGCTGGTAGACGTCACAGGCAAGACAAATGATTAAAATGGAAACTATAGCAGAACATCAGCTCTGTAAACCTCTTACACTGAACGACTCCATACACAAGCTCAAAAATCTGGGGTGTTTTACATGTTTAAACTAATTGTATTTTCACTTACTCATTTTTATAGTATTTAGGGTATAAAACATATTAATTTCTGCCTGATTTACACGTCTGAAGGTCAAGTAATGTAGAGAAGACAAGAAGGTGCAGTTCTGGGATGAAACAGCCATACAGAATATTATTTGTTAAGAAATCTTTCTAAACCATTTCCAGTGTCTCTGTTTCCTACTCCTTTTGCTGGGGAAAACGAATCAAAGCTAAATCTAATAAAATAAACAGCATCTGAGTTACCAAAAAGTCTGCTTTGTACTTTTCAGATATTACCACACCATGTTTTTCCAATGCATCTTTTTCTCTTTTCCTTGCAGTGTGCGAGTTCTGTTGGGTTGTCTAGTTATGAAGTCACTGGGATTGCCACCTTTGCTTATTCACTGAAATATGATAGAAGTTTGCTAGATTTCTGCTACTTATAGGCTTTCCTGTTGTGCCCTTTCTGAAAGAAATTATTGTTAATTGTCCTAGCAGAACAACTTTTAGAATTTGTCATGCTCTACTATAATTCCTGGAGGATCAAGTAACAGAATTTCTCCCATTTCCACTCCAGAAATGAGTTTGAAACATCTTTTCCCGTCAGACCACTGTCCAAATCAGACAAGAAGCTTTGTTCATGAAATGCTGCAAATAATATTTTCTAAAATACATTGCTGAAATGATCTTAATAATTTTCTCATTCATTTTTCCCTGGCAGAATTGCCTGTAGAAGGCACAGTTAGTATTAAGGTTTCACTTCCTATATCACTTGTCTTTTTTTCTTTTCTCCTTTGTTTGGCACTGATTTAAGCACATTGTCAGTACTTAATGCAAAACAAGGAAAAAACATACCTGTGTGGTGTCATTTTAAGTGAGGTAGCCATTTTTATCCAATCAAGATCCATACAGGGTCAGATCCTTCTCTCACTGTTTTGGAATCTGCTTTTATAAAAATAGACTTCCCTTCTGCCAGTGATATAATCATGTATCACAGAATCACAGAATGGTTGGGGTTGGAAGGGACCTCTGGAGATCATCTCATCCAACCCACTTGCTAAAACAGGGTCACCTAGAGCAGGTCGCACAGGAATCCATCCAGGTGGTTTCTGAATGTCTCCAGGGAAGGAGACTACACAGCCTCTCTGGGCAGCCTGTTCCAGGGCTCTGGCATCCTCAAAGTAAAGAAGTTTCTCCTCATATTCAGATGGAACCTCCTGTGCTTCAGTCTGTGCCCGTTGCCCCTTATCCTATTGCTGGGCACCGCTGAAAGGAATCTGGTCCCATCCTGCTGACATCCACCCTCGAGATATTTATAAACATTGATGAGATTCCCTCTCAGCCTTCTCTTCTTCAGGCTGAACAGATGCTCCAGACTGCTGATCATCATCGTAGCCCACCACTGGACTCCCTCCAGTAATTCCTTGTCCTTCTCAAAGTGGGGAGACCAGAGCTGGATGCAGTACTCCAGGAGTGGCCTCACCAGAGGAGAATAGAGGGGGAGGAACAATCTCCCTCAACCTGCAGTTCACACCTAATGCACCCCATGTACCATTTGCCTTCTTGCCCACAAAGGCATGTTGCTGGCTTATCGTCAACTTGTTGTCCTCCAGGACTCTGAGGTTCTTCTCTGCATTGCTGCTTTCTGGCAGGTCTGCCTCTAACCTGTACTGGTGCCTGGGGCTATTCCTCCTCAGGTTCAGGACCCTACGCTTGCCCTTGTTGAACTTCATCAGGTTCTTCTCTGCTCAGTCCTTCAGCCTGCCCAGGTCTCACTGAAAAGCAGCACAGCATTCTGATGTGTCAGCCCTTCCTCCCAGTTTGGTATCATCAGCAAACTTGCTGAGGGTGCACACAGTCTCTTCATCCAGGTCACTGATGAACAGGTTGAACAGGACTGGACCTAGTGCTGATCCCTGGGGAACCCCACTAACTACAGGCCTCCAACCAGACTCAGTACCATTGATCACCAACCTTCTGAGCTCTGTCTTCCAGCCAGTTCATGATCCATCTCACCATTCACTCATCCAACCCACATTTCCTGAGCTCGCCTATGAGGATGTGAGAGACAGTGTCGAAAGCCTTGCTGAAGTCAAGGTAGACAACATTCACTACTCTTCCCTCATCTACCCAGCCAGTCATACCACCACAGAAGGCTGTCAAGTTGGTCAAACATCATTTCCCTTTGGTGACTCCACGAGGACTACTCCTGATAACCTTCTTTTCCTCCACATGCTTGGCGATGATGTTCAGAATAAGTTGTTCCATCACCTTTCCAGTGATGGAGGTGAGGTTGACTGGTCTCTAGTTTCCTGAGTCATCCTTCTTGCCCTTTTTGAAGACTGGAGTGATGTTGGCTTTATTCCAGTCCTCAGGCATCTTTCCTGTTCTCTACAACTTTTCAAAGGTGAAGGAGAGTGGCTTTGCAACAACATCTGCCGACTTTCACATCACTCATGGGTGCATTCTATTGGGGGTCCATGGATTTGTGGATGTCCAGTTGACCTAAATTATCTCTAATTGATCCTCCTCAACCAGGAGAAAGTCTTCATTTTGCCAGACTCTCTATCCTACTTCTAGCCTCTTGGAAGTATAATCTATTCTAATATAACCTAAACTGATTTAATATAATATGATGCAACTCCTTTTCATTTGATATCTTGAACATATCAGCACTCAAAAAAACCCAAAACTAAACAAAAGAAAAAAACAAACAACAACAACAACAAAACAATAAAGAAATATCTCAGAATGTGTCATTAGAATGAACGTCATTAACTGCAAATTAAACAGCACAGAGTACATCTTTATTTTCTTCCTCTGAATCACAAGAACTGGATAATTAACGATTCCTGTTTTGTTCCTCTTTTCCTTTCTCTTTCTTAGAATTTTTCAACTGTGTCTCTTTTGCAAATCATGGTTATTTTCATAATGTGAAAGATTTTTAGCTGAGGAAGAATCCACACTTCTGAACTGAGGCACACATCTGAATGTCACTCAATAGTAAAACAAGATTAACCTAAGGAGCCTAAGGAGCTGTATTCAACTGTTTAACAGTTGTGACTGAGAATTAGTCTATTCCCAAATGAAATGGATGCATGGCAGTACTGTCATACTGATTTGAAAGCTTGGACAATGAAGGTTTAATTGCTTTCATTCTTGTAAAATGTCTTAAGAACAGAAATGAAGGCAGTATGAAAAGACAAACAAAATAATATATATGCACTTTCAGGGCCATTAGTTTTTCTGTAGGTTAGCAGGTTGTTTATCATGCTGAAAAGATGATGAATCTGTAGAAACCTTTCTTATCTGTGTCACTTTTAGGGTTGAACAGCATTAACAATTCTACAAAAGCAAAGCACTGGCCTGAGTCACAACTGGCCCAAATCATGTTGATTTTTCCCAAAAAAATATTTGATACAAATTCAGGTTGCTGTTGTTTCTATATACAATTCCGCTACCTCTGTGTCTGTTATGATTCAGTATCTTTATGAAAATTATATTTACTCTTGGTAAATAATCACGAAATAGCTTCCACAAACAAGCCCAGGCACATTCATTGCCTACTACTCTGTTCTTTTGCCACAGCAGCGTAACAGTAGCTATTAATGAGTCAGATGAAATATCCATTTAGTTGAGCATATCTCTCTGACAATAGCAACTCAAAATTCCCTAGCAAGAATATAGGGTGGACCTGGGAACATCCAAGATATATTTGAGGAAGAGACAATGATATGCTCTACTGTCCGCCATCAAGACATTTTTACCACAGCAAAAGGAACTGCGACAGCACGGTCTAAACCAGAGTTCTTTCAATCCAGTCCCTTCCCAAGCAGAATAATCTTAGGACTAAGTCTGTAACTTGATGCAATGCAATGCAATGAAACACAATGTACATCTTGTTTCTTCTATTTGGGTTTGTGGGTTTGTGTCAGTGATGTCATCCAATTCCTTCATGTAGCTACTAGTAAGGTAGTTGTTAATCGCTGTTTTCTTCTGTTTAAGGAGTTTGGCTTAAAGTCTAGTGAACTGCTGTGGAGCTCAGTGACTTTGGAATAAACTCAGCTGGCAAGGTAAGCCTTGGGGCTACAAGTGGCAAGAGTCTCATGACAGCTGTGTGCATACAGAACCATAACTACATGAACTTCTTTAGACCTCTTAGTAAATTTTTATGGCATTTTTTCCGCAAGCTAGCATCTTGATTTTTAATTATTTTTTCTCCATATAAAAACTGCAAACATTTGATTCTTTTTGCTGAACTGTTCCCACCCAGAGGATGCTTAGACATTATATTGCTTTTAAAGTATTGTTCATCCAACTCACTTTGAACTTTAAAGCTTTTTACTGAGATAACAGGATCTACAGTGTGAGATCAAGCTTAGAAATCACAGCTTGAAATGCTCATCCAGGGGAAGTCATGCAGAAAATGAAACATATCTGGCAGAACAAGACTATGGTTGGAGTGACAAGACAAAGTCAAGGAAAAGGGCAATGAGGAGAACCCCAGACAGGAAAAGGCTCCCTGGTGTTACTGGGAGAAAAGAGGATAAAGGTGCAGGGAAAATGAAGAGTTAAAACATGCCTGGCAAGACTAAGATTGAAGTGTGTGAACAATCCCAGCTCGTCTCTCCCCCGTCCTCTCAGCAAAGGTCATTCTCTGTGAAAACATTTTCCTGTTCTATGTGTTTGCTTTTATTTTGGCCTGTGTCTGGGAGAATTTTGCTTAGGTGTGAGTGTGTCTTTTTCAAACTGTTCAACCTCTCAGCTGTCTCCTAAAAAAAAAAAAGAAAGAAAAGTAGCAGAGGCAGGCAGCAAATTTAATGCTGGTTGGGTGGTGCTCTTTTGACAGCTGTGTGACCACAGAAGTTATAAGATGGGCTGAAAAAAGTCTTTTCTCCACTGGCATCTCTCAGCCTGTCTCATACCCCTTAATGAAGCACTTCCATAGAAGCATCCCAAAATGTTCTGTGTCCCCTACAGCCACAGGACCATCTCTTTATCTGCGGTGCTGTGCTCAGCACCCTGCTGTCTGCACAGACAGCGTTTCTCTGGGGGTTCACTATAACCCCCTGAGACAAGAAAATTCGTTCTATAGGTATACTTGAACCATTGACACTTGTTCAGAATCTCCTTACTGGCCCAGTTCAGAACTGGGATGTAGGCAAGAAAGCCCATCTATTTCATAACAAACCTCCTGAGCAGACTCTTCCCTAGGACTCTGACACCACTAATGAGAAAACAGCATAAGAAAAGCAACTTGCAAGCAAGCATACAGTTTGCTTCTCTCATCCTCCATGCCTAGACTTCAGACTTTGCTAAGAATAATCATATGTATTGCAGTAATGCACAGCACACTCTGCTTAGACACAATAAAAGGTACGGCCCCATTGAAATGATTTGTGCTGACCCATTCTTCACAACTGGAAAGGTATCAATGCAAACATGAAACAAATTTTGTGTAAAAATAAACAACTTCCAATGATTTAGAAAACAACTTTGAGGATAGGAGGGAACTGTTTTGACTTCTCCTATACTGTGCTGCTGGTGTGCTCTCACTTGTTGATAAAGCACTTCTTTAGCAATGGGCAGAACATACCTTTACAGGTATGCCACTTTTGATTACCAAGGTAATCTTACTAAAATAAACAAAACAAAACAAATAAAACAAACAACAACACAACCCAAACCCAAAGCAAAATAAAAACAAAAACCCACAAACCAAACAAAACTGACCAAACAAAAACAGCTGTTTCAAGCATATACGGAAGTGATCAAGTCTTCTGATATTTTTGACTTTAGTTATACATTACACTATGACTAGATGGAACTGTAGTATAAGTACGTAATAGTTTTGCTTGTATGGCCAAGAGTGTGCCGAAAGAACTTATAGGCAAGAAGCACAACTATTCCCCCATTTAATTAATCTTTTGAAAGCACAAATCCAGCCTATTATTAGAACTAAGTCTTTCTGGGCTTTTAGGCAACGAGGTTCTTTGACAATAACTTATGGAATGTTTCAAAGTACTTTTGATGTCTTTTAGTTTGAAGTACCATTTATGCTTAATAGTGAACAATACATTTAAAAAAAAAAAAGTCTTTTGTTTAACCAACAAAATTTTAGGGCAAAACCCCCCCATATTCACCTATGATATACAAAATGAATGTAGGTTATTTGAAAATAAGAGAATTGAACTCCATCAACTCCAGCTTATTTTGGGTTTTGGAAAGTAAATAAATTAAAGTAATAAAATTATGAATATTATATAATAGTAATACTTTGATTTTTTGAAAAAAGATTACAAATTAAATGTTAGACTTTTAATAATATTGTTAAATATTTAGATCCAAACAAGATTATTCTACATTCAGAGCAGGATACTAATGGTGGTTCTGAAAACTTTACCTGTCTCAAACAAATAACTTTCAGACAACCTTCAAGTTACTGGAAGTGTTGAGAAAAAAATATTAGATTTAAGAAAAAACTTTTTACGTTGAAGGGGATTTTCTGCCCTTAAGTGTGGAAATTGCACTGAATATCACTGAGTTGTTATAAAAAAGACCTTTCTGTACTTCCAGCAGGACAGATAGAAACATAAGGCTTTAGGGCAGTATAAAGGCAACTGAATGATATAAATTGTTCTTGTAAGTAACTGAAGAAAAAAAAAAGTGAGAATAATGTCTCAAAATAGAATCCTGTTTTTTCTTGGTACATGACATTTTATTTTACAGCTTTCTCTCTTTCTAAAAATAACTGAGATATCCCACCTGCAAATTTTACACCTACATATAGTAGTTAATAAATATAATATTGACATACGTGTATTTATGGATATTAATTTATAAACATGACATTATGTGTCAATATAAATATATGAATGCTATTTGTGAGTGTGTGCATGTACAAGTCTCTCTATATATACATGCATGGACACGTATGTGTCTATTTTTTTAAAGTTACATGCAAAGACACAAAAAGCACAGCCTTTGTATGAAACTTAAAAGAAAAAAAATAAATCCCCATTCCATTATTGTTTTGTTTAATTTCAGACTCTTCTCAGCATATGTTCCTGTCGTCTGTCTGCACTGCTACTTATAAATAATAAGACAGAGACACA
>VWYH01006321.1:33385-48127 GCA_013399365.1 Pampusana beccarii | reverse complement strand
AAAAAAAAAAAAAAAAAAAAAAAAAAAAAAAAAAAAAGATATCTAGGACATCTCGTTTAGTTTGGTTTAATTTTTCATTTAAAAAAATCATTAAATATGACATTGTCCTCTAATTTCTGCTCTATGCAGCAGCTGCCATTGTCAAGCTGTTGTCTTTGCTACAGTATTTTTGTGAGAAAGGATGCAAACCCACATTTGGGGTTGTTTTGTTTGTTTGTTTGTTCTTAAATATGACAGCTTATTTTACTTTGAGACAGATTCAAATGGAAGCAACCTCTCTTCAACCTTCATTTTTCTTTTAAAATTTCAGCTCCTGAAGAAGAACAAAGCAAGATGCTCATCTGTAGAAGCTGCAAAAGCTTCATCTGATTTACACCAATTGAAACTGTGAGATGTGGAAATTACAGCAACAGTCTCTGTAGGCATTATATCAAATGGTGCTTTAAGTGAAGTAATGTAAAATAGATAGTCAGCATATAAACCATAACTGACCTACCCTTTCTTTATTTTAGGCCTATTTGCATGATTTTTTTGCAAGGCGGGTTATGTCTCCAAACACAAAGGGAAAAAAGATGCTTTTAAAATCTTTTTCTCTCTTATCTAATATCAAGGGCAGAAAGTAAAGAAATAAAATTGTCCAGCTAAATGACACAGGACAGGACTCTGAAAAGACCCCAGTTTGGGTTCAGACACTTGAATTTCGTAAACAATGCAGCAATAGCAGATATCTAACATCGAATTTCCAGGACAATATTATTACTAGTGATTATTCCCTATATCTGCTCATGCCAGTGAATATATCTGAAAATCTGGTTTTCAGAAATCAAATATTTAACTTTTTTTGTTTGTTTCTTTGGTGGTTTGCTTTGGTTTCTTTTGTATTCGTCTGAGCCCTCATATAGGTAATACAAACAAAACTGTGCAATACAAATCCCATTGTCACATCTTCAAGTTACAAGCAAACTTCTGTATTTGCACGTGAGAAAGAGATTTTTTGTAGCTTCTCTTATTCTGGTCCAGATTAATCCATCCCAACTTTAAACACTTAATCCAAATTTTTAAGTTAGGTGTGTACTTTTTCACCTGGGATTTGAAAGGCAAGGTACCCAACATGAATTTCATAATGTAAATATATGGGTCCATGGACAGCAGCACGGAACCTCACCAACAAGAACTAAAATTAAATGGGATGATTCATGGATCTCAGTCTGGATTCTTTCATCACTCTTTCCTCAGTATATAATTCAGTAATTGATCCGTGTTCCATTACATTATATAATATTCACAGCTCTGAGAAATCTGCCTAGAAAACCTTGCAAACAGCAAATCACCAAAAAAAAAAAAAAAAATCTGAGACCACATCAATTGCTGAAAATGGTTCTCTGCATGATCCCATAGACAGTTTATACTGGCATAAGTGAGAAGTGGACATAAATAAGAAGAAGGGTGGAAGGAAGGTGGAAATTAAGCTTCTTCTGCCATTTAATTCCTTGATTTGCAAAACTGAGGTCTTAGGACACGCAACTCCACTGGCTGAAACATTTCTAACTCCCTTTTGACGTTTAGTAGATCTCTTTTAAGTAGAAAACCAGAGAACTAATATGTTCATTGTATAAATTAAGGTCAAATTTGTTTTTCAGTGGTCCAATTAAAAATAGCCTTTTCTGCTGGGTGTTTCAAAAAGAGGGACTAAATTTCAAAGTAATTTCAATTTAAAATTGGGTCCTTCTTCTTGAAACACCTTGCATACGAAATACCATTCAAGCTTCAAACATGTCTTCCATGAGGTCCACCTGAAGCTTCTGCTTTAAGGTATAAAATCTGCTTACAGTGTTTTCTGAAAGAGAAAGCTCTGAAGCACAGTTTTGTCCCCTTCGTAGGTAACAGAGATTTTTAACTGTTTTAAATAACTCCTTTTTTCATGCTGATATGAGGTTAGTTTTACCTTTCACACGTATTTATAAGTTCAAATCTTCCTGCACCCACAATGGTAGCAGCTAAGAACACTATAATAAACCAAACACATTTCTGCATGTCTTATCTGTGCATGGATATACATACTTATATCATATTTAACAGGATTGCTGAATGAGAAATCTATGTATCCCTTTATCTTTGATGTCTTGGGTCTCAATAAAAAGCTAATCATATCCATTATGTATATAGCACATCAACTCCTATTTACAAGAACACATATATATTAATCACGTTGCATGATAGAGTGATTCCCAAGAATATAATCTTTTTATATATATAATCTGTAATGGGTAGCTCAGTTTACAGCTGATGTTTAATTAGGAGCTTGCAGTTGCAATAAACTTTTTTTTTTATTGCACTCAGCCAAGGTACAGTATAATGAAATGTAAGTGACCCAAACTAAATGGAAGCACTGAAGTAGATAATGTAGCAATATATCAAGTAAAATACACCGATTCTGCAGTCAGTTCATGCCCTAATGGCAGAAAAAGGGTTTCAAAGCCACTTTAACCATAAGTAGTATGTTTATGTATTATTCACAGTAGCAAATAATTGCAAAATGTCAACATTTCATTTTCCTCTTAAGAATTTCTTTTGATTAGTGACCTAATTAACCATTAAAAAGGGAAAAAGGAGTATGTATTTTTATTTTTTATTTTTAAACTGTGAATATGGGAATCAGGAGTGTTGCTTACTAGAAAGTAATTTATGATCTCAAAATGTCACAGTCAATATTAATAGTCTTTAAATAATCAGAGATAAAATAAATAAATAAAATAGTCTAGTTTCTTCACCTTATAGAGCAGGGGTGTCAAACCTATTTTCACTGAGGGCCACATCAGCCTCACAGTTGCTTTCAAAGGGTCAAAAGTAATTTTATTTGTACAGTCCTAGAATTACATTTGGTTCTTTGAAGGCAACCATGAGGCTGATGTGACTCCCAGCGAAAATGAGTTTGACACCCCTGTTATAGAGTTTTTTCATTATGTATGTGTGTATGTGTTTATTTATTTATTATTCTTGGTGATGTTTCCTATTAACATGAAATAAGAAATGCATATACTTCAACAATTGCCTGAGGATTTTTTCTTTTTTTTTTTCCCCCTTTTTTTTCTTTTTTTTTTTTTTTTTTTCTCTTTTTTTACTNGCAGTAGTCCATCACAGGAGTAGTCATAGGAAAATGCAGGAATTCTACATACTTTTTTCATTTTTTTTTTTTTTTCCCCCTCTATATTTCACAGAAATTCTATAAACTACCTGGAAGAAGAAGTGGAAAAAAGCAGATACAATGTACATATACCACTGCCCCATATTCTCAACTTTCAGTCCTTTCAAGTCCTATTTTAGATTTCTATTACACAATATACACAACGAAATCAGGCTGGATTTGGGACCTCGTTCTTTCACCAAATGATAAATGTGGACAAAGAAATACAGATGTTCACATGTTACTTTAATACAATTATCAGCCACCTGCAGGTGGCTCTCCTTAATTCTGTGCGTTAGTAGATATTTTAATTATTGCCATTATTCTTTATCTGTTTGTGTAACAGTCCCTAGGAGGTATGCTTTGGACCATGACTACCCTGTTCTAGACTCCATACAAATACAGAATCCCAAAAAATGTTCCTTGCTGTAGAGCATCCACAAACTGAGACCAAACTCACTAAGCAAGGAATGTGACAGATAGATCAGGACTTCATCTAAAAAATGTATCTAGTTTCTGCAAATGATGCCTACATGTAAAGTATTATATAAACCGTCAAAATAATTTCTCAGGTGCTCAGATTTCTTAGACATTAATGAAATTGATTGATGACCAAGAATACCCCTCCGAGTGTGGGCAGAATTATACTACGTCTGAGCAGCTCTGTATGCAAACTTGTGAAGATTCCCAGTTATCTCCATGCTTCTCACCATTTATACCCATTCTGAAATAAAATCTTGTAAAACAACTATTCCACAATGAACTGCTGACAGTATTACATATTCTTATTTTTAACAGATAATTTCCTAGCATGTAGGATCTTGAGATGCAGATTTCTGTTCTGTTAAGCTACACAGAATAATTTCATCCTGAGGCTCCATTCTTTCTAAGTGAGTCCCAATCACTGCATTATATAGCTTTTGGTTTTGCTTTCTCAGTGAGAGTTTAAAAATTACACTCTAAACAGACTGTCCACAACAGATTGGGTAGAGAAAGACCTCTAAAAAGTTAGTACTTAGAGCTTGGCATGTTATCAAATTCAGCTGATTCTCTGTTCAATTTTCTCACTTCTAATCCCCCCATTTGTTTGGTACACATTTCTTTGTTCAGTTATGATAATAGTATCCGGCTACGTAAATTCAAGCTGGATCTTTTATTGAATACAAGAGGCTTCCTATCAAGACTCAGTCTTGTTCAACATCACTTAAGGAGTCTACGGACAAACCAAAACAAAAAATACTTTCTCCTGGTGACTCTTTCTTCAGTGCTACAGATGAAAATCCAGGCACCTGTTTAGAAAATTATTCATTATTTAGATCATACTAATTCACTGTTTGTGAGTTGTGTACCAGCACCTTCTTAAGCTTACACTTGAGATTTCTGGTATGGTTCTCCACATGCCAGATATGTGATAAAAATAGCATCTCTTCAACAATTGTGCAAACATGGATCCGTGGATAAGTCAGTACCCTCTGGGTTTCTGCATGCACGTAAGATAAAATATAAATCACTTTCGGGCCAAAAACTTAAAGGCAATTTCATCTTATCTTACTTAGCTTTTGATTAAAACATAAAAACAGAGCAAAAAACCCAAACTTCTAAGAGTACACTTCCTGGTTTGCCAGGTGCCCACGAAAGAAAGAAAAAAAAAAAAAAAAAAAAAAAAAAAAANAAAAAAAAAGAGAGAGAGAAAGAGAAATGAAGGTACATCAAAATAAAATAGGTTTATTAAAAATTAACTTTAAACCATTTCATTTTCACTTGATACTTGTTGACTCCTAGAGAGTTCAAAATAACCATTTACAGCTCCTGCTCTGAACTATAGTTAAAAAGAAATATGCGTATACTATCTCAACTTTGTAACTGAGGTTTAATTTATTACGGTAAATTGCTGCACTAACTGACCATTAGTGAAGTGAACACATTGCTAATGAGGTAAAGAACATTAGTTTAAACCATCTTCCCTCAGGTCCACGTTAATGCATAAACCCTGTGTTTGCTGCAGGCTGCGGAGTTGAAAATCATGATTTACTGTAACTCATTTAATAAAATAAGCCAGGGTAACTTAAACACGTGTTTGAACACATAACTATTAAGGGATCAGCCACCTAAATATGGTTTGTAGATGTTTGTACAACAAAAAACTTGTATTGTAGGGTAACTATTTCAGCTATCCTATTTGTGTATAGTTTAGAGCAGGTGGAGAGGAATAAATGTCAAAGGATCCGGTCTGCATTACCCAAGTCCATTCAGTGTATTCTATATTAAAGAATTGTTTAATGACATAACTTTGCCATATGTGGAAATTTACCTCAGTTTGTTTAAGGTAACACTAACAAGCTCTCATTCAATTAGTGTATATGCTATTATTAACAGTCCAGTTCACATATAAGAATTTTTTTATATCTTGCTTCAGTGTTAGGAAAGTTTTCTGTCCTGGAGTGGATCAGGAAGAAAACAAAGTAATAGAGAAATTCCTAATTATAGTATCATAGAATTATAGAACCATTTAGGTTGGAAATAACCTTTAAGATCATTGAATTTGATTGAAAACCTAACACTGCCAAGTCCACCACTAAACCATGTCCCTTAGCATCACATCTTCGTATCTTTTAAACACCTCCAGGGATGGTGACTCAATCACTTCCTTGGGCAGCCTCTTCCAATGCTTAATAACCCTTTCCAGAAGACAATTTCCTAATATCCAGCTTAACACCCCCCTGCTACAACCTGAGACCAGTTCCTCTTGTCCTATTGCTTGTTACCTGGGAGAAGAGACCAACACCCACCTCCCTACAACCTCTTTTCAGGCAGTTGTAGAGAGTGATAAGGTCTCCTCAGCCTCCTTTACTCCAGGATAAACAGCCCCAGGTTCCTCAGCTGCACCTCATAAGAGTTGTGCTCCAGACAATTAACAGATTTTTTGCTCTTCTTTGGACACTCTCCAGCACCAGTATTGGGTAGCAAGGAGTGAGGCAGATGATAAGAAGAATAACAAGACAAAAATAATTCTGTAAGGATAAAGACAGAAAACTGTGATGACAAGTATCATTTCTTTTAAAACACACACACACACACCTCCCACATGCCCCCCTCAACTAAACATAATTAAGTTTGCTCTCCTAGAAACTTATTCCTCTTCTTGTGCCACAATGCATTGTCTCCTGAATTGTAGCAATGGTTTTATGCCTAAGGGACCCTGGAAACCGAATCACTGAAATGCTCTGCTCTGAAATGCTTGCAGGGGAGAAAAAAAAAAAAAAGAAGGTAGTAGGATTGTTATGGACAGATACATGCTTCATGCGCAGTTTGTATCTGCAGAGCAACAATAGTTCTTTACTTATTTATAATGCAAACATTCGGGCAATCTGTTTTGCAGTGGGGTCCTAGGAATAGCTGTGGTGACCCAGCTGATTAGATAGTGAACTTCAGTGACAGCATGGGTGAGAATTTTCCTTGGTGCTTCACCCAAGGAAGAAAATACACATGGAACCAGGTATGAGGCAGGAAAGTCTTTGGCAGTCAGTTCCAAGTGTTATATGTGCTTGTCTGAAAATGCCACTTTACATAGGTACTGTGCACTCTTCAATATTGCCAAGAAGTAACTGAAAATGTTTTTCTCTCAAGTCAAAGGTTTTTAATTTCTGCAATTATCCCACCAGTTTTCATTGCTTTTGGTGAAAATTGTGTTATCTGCTGTGCACTATGCTGAAGTGCTGATTATTAAGCATGTACATTAAAAAAAAAAAAAAAAAAAAAGCTTAGGATATAGGTGCTCAAGTCCCAAAGAGGCATAGCCAACTCACAGGAAGTGCATCTAGGATAGGAGAGGTGTTAGATACATGAGTATGTTGTGTATTTGAAATGCGAAGTTCAGCCTTATGTCTCTCCCCTTGCTGAAAGAACTACTGTACATACATCAGGCGCACACAAACTTGACAGACTGTCAAGTCCTGTCCCAGGAAATGGTCGGAAAGACATGTAGCAACCTGGATTTGGATATGAGAGACTGGGAGAATGATGGTAGTAAATGCTGGCTCCAAAGAAAGAAGCATTGAGATGATATTGTGCTATCCAGGGTGCTGGGAATGTCTTAAGGGTCGATCTACCTAGTTACCTATGATGAGAGAAAGAGAAAACAAGGGGGATGAAGACCTAGCAATATTTGCAAGATTTTGTTTTATTTTTCCTTTAAACAAATGGAGATATCTCAGAAATTCATTACAAATATGTCTTGTTATCCCTTATGCATAGAGGTATATTTAGTTTGTAGCCCTTAGCTGAATTCGAGAAGCAAAGAAGATATCTCTCTCTACATATATGTGTGCTTATATAAAAAGTACACTCTGTATATGTCTCCCTGCTTTTGTGGATTTGTGTCAGACACATTGTTTATGGCATGTTTAAGACAGTCTTTGTATGCAAATCAGGCTTCTCATCTGATTCTTTTGTGCATTCAGAGATCTAATGACCAGAAGGAAACATTCTGATCTTTGAGTCTGACGACATGAAAAACATTGCCATAACTTTTTCTTGAATTAATTATTGTTGCAAGTCCAACAGCTTTACTTGAATGAGAGAGTTATCTTCAGCAACAAAACAAAACAAAACGAAATTTTAAACACAACTCTCAAAATATGTAGCAGTCTTTTTTTTTTTATTATTTTAAAACAGCTTGTTCCCAATATATTTCCCTGTCTGAACACAACAAAATGTGCCTTTTCGATGTAGAAACATTCAATGTATGTGAATTGTGTAGTACTAAGATGGCTAAGTTATTCCACCAGACTCTTGAAACGTAAAGGAACAACACAAACCAGCTCATCAGTAAGAGCCGTAAGCGATTACTTCTCTCAAATTCAGTGTCTTTACAGTTCTGTTACACTGGAAGATGTCTATAAAGAACAAAGTTTTCCAGAACTTCTCCATGGCACTGCTAAAACAATAGGCCTCCACAGTGAACCTGAGCTGTCAGCCAGAAACTAGTGGACTGTTTCAAGTTCTTTGCCTCTATTCTGCCTCTGCTGCTCAAAAAATTTCACTGTCACAAGCAGGCCTGGATGCTCCCAGCCTGATTTAAGACACAAAGAAAAGGTTATGTGCCTAGTCACAGGATGGGAAAAAACTGATGTACCCTGCTGATCTGTCCACTGGAACTGCTCAGAGCCTGTAATCTCAGTATTTGAGGTTTAGAAAGAGCTGATTTATGAACTTTGTCCAGCCAGTATTTCTCGAGTAATTCTTTATCCTTAGTATCTGAGAACTTCCCCTAAAGAGAGAAGTTCCAGAACAAGGCATCTCCGTCACTCAAACATATTTCAGAGACAAATGCCATCACTTTCCAGCATTTACACTGGGCTCTGGACATGTTATAGGTCCTCAGTTTACTGTTTTACTATTCAGGTCTGATAGATGCAAAGAGAAAAGTTTCAGTTCAGCAAGCAGCTCATGCTATTTGGAAGGCAAAGATCTGCAGAAGAAGTTTCAGGAGATGTCCTTAAGTGAAGTAGGAAGATGAAGAGGAACAAATGGCTCTTCAGTGCCCTGCTCAGGTAGGTTAGTCAAGTCTAAGCCTAGGCCTTCTGTAATACTATTTGCTAGCATTCAGGAACAAATAGTGAAGGGGTTTCAGAAAGGACTTTGATTTGACCTCACGTAGAACCAATTAGCTAAGCTAAGTTCTTCTAGCATTTATTAGTGCTTCTTTTACTTCAGTTTTGTGCTGTGTAGAAATCAAATGACAGTACAAAAGACTCAGAGCTGCTTAGGTGGGAAACTAATTAAAGGGGACCTTTCCTCTGATGGAAGACACCTCTGACTCAAACCAAGGCCAACTTTCAAGTTAGAGACAACTTCAGACTTGGATAAGGTAGTTCAGGGTCATATCCAGTCACATTTTTAATATGTCTGAAGATGGATATTACATGGCCTCTCTTGACAATCTATTCCAGTGTTCAGGTAACTTCTTGATTTAAACATTTCTAGTCATGAAAAATAAAACATAACATATCATTCCTACACATTGTCCATTACATTTCCTGTTAAATCTTATTTTTGTTTATAGTTCAAATTTCTCTATCTTTGACTTACAGGAACTCAATCTTTTATTTTGCCTGCTCAATTCTTTTATTCAAATTCTTTTTCTCACGTTTACAAGAAATACATTTATAAACTATGGTTATGTCACCCCTACTTATAAGCTGAATAGATCAAGCACCTTGAATGTCTCATGATGTTTAATCCGTATAGTCATTTGTAAGGCTTTTCTCTGAAACCTACTTTGTTTTTCCACATTGTCTAGAATTTTGGCCATGAATATTAGATGCACTATTCAAGCAAGAATCGTAAGTATTTCAAATAAAGAAATAATATATTTATGCAGCTTTTAAAGCTTCTAAGTCAAACACAACTTCCAGCTTTAGAGTCCAGAGGCAATTCTCTTCAGGAGCTGAACCTGTTAGATGACAAATGCAAACAAAAAAGGGCTGGTCAATTCCCTAGGCTCATTCTATGTACATTGTACTCTTCAAGAACACATTTGACTTTTTATGCAGTAGGGGGTACTTGTCACTGTATTTTGCAATCTAGCTTTCAATGTGATGGATCAAAAATTCGTACAAGGTCACTATAACAACAACAACAATAATAAATTCCATCTATGTATAAATCAGGAACCTCTGCGGTGAAGTAGTGACATTCAATACACAGAGAAGCCATTTCAGAAATATTCACTAAATTTCATAAGCTTGTGATTAGAGCAAGGGAACTGGAGCATTACTTTGAGATTCCAGAGGAACAACTGGCATAAAATACCTACAATCAAGTCAATGGTTACTCTTTTTACACATGTGCAGACAACTTTCTGAAAAAAGTTCACTCGTGTTCACAGTCTTCTCCAGGGACTGATTTATAGCCTCAAACTGAAATTAAGCACAACTGCCAAGCCTGATATTTAACCTGTGGCTAGTAGTGACAACAACATGCTGACATGGCTCTGTAGCCGCTTTTGTTGGACCTGCATACACGGCAGCCTGACAATGTGCCGGTAGTTTCCTGTGCAAAGCAAGAAAACCTTCGCCATTTTCAGGGCCTGGGCTATTTTATTTTGGGGATATGCTGTGCCATTTTAACAGGCCAGGCTATTTTGAGGTTTCTTCAGTATTTCCAAATGTTTCTGCACTAGACAGTGTGATCAGGAACAGAGAGCACTTCTGAGTCTGATCCCCACCTGAAAATATATTCGCATTTCCCTCTGAATTAAACCATCATTTTCAGCAAAAAAGTCCGGATGGACTATAATCTTTCATTTGTCCAGGAGCTGAGGTCCTGAAAGTGTCTCTGGAAGTGGATGTGAATTCTGAATATTTTTCCCAAGCCCCACTAGAGATATTTGAAGAGTCCAATTTTCATTATTGCTGCCTATGTTCACTTCTTATAAACTCCACCAGAAGACTGGAGAGCCCAACAGTGCAGAAAATTGAACCTCAACCAGGCTCTGAAGAGCTGACTCAATCAGGCCACAAGCTTCTGTTTAAACAAAGCTTAGCAATGACCCATAAAAGAAGATCACTTGTCTTTGAAATACAGTATCAGTAAATTCTCTGTCAATTAAAAGTCAAATATATAAACGTGATGTAAAAAAACTTTTTTTTTTTTTTTAGAATGCAGCATACAAAGTGAAAGCAAACTTTTGTAGTTTGAAAAGCTTGACCCTGGTTCCTTGCTTATATCATTTTTCACCACACACACATACATATATTTAACTGGGTTCCTGAAAGTTCAATACAGCAGATAAATTTCTTCTTGCAAAGCATTGCTTGATCACGTTTTTAGTACCAAAACAGTTGAAAAACCTATGCACAGAAAGTTAAAGGGAATGTAACTGTGTTGGAGGCAATAAAAACCCAATTTAGTCCATACACACTTTTTTACAGGTTGCTATTACTTTGAAAGCTTCTGGTATTCTGCAGACAATAAGAAGGTCATAAAATCTCTTCCTTCCTGAAAACCGTCCAGTCTGAAACTTTCTGTGTGTGAGAAGAAGAAATCTTCCCTAGCTCTACCTAATCTTCCCCAGAGGACAAATGTAGTGACATTTCAAACCTATTAGTGGGCACTTTCAAAACAGATGGGAAGTGCTGGGAGACAGCCTGACTACATGTAGACTCTCCCCAGCCAAAAAAATCTCATGACATTGAGAAGATCCCACAGCAGTCAGAAGCATGAAAGTCTAATATCATTGTTTCAAAGCTTGATGCATGCGTATAGATCTACTTTCTACTAAAGAGCTGAACAGATTTCCATGGACAAATCTATAATTTAGCATACCGGAGAATCATCCCAGGTAGTGTATTACATATTCCATACTTAACATCAAGAAATTAATACAAATCATAAGCTTCCAAATAATCTATAGTTAACGTCCATATAATTTTTTTTTTTTTTGCTCAATAGCCTATTTTGGGTCAGTTAGACTGATTTGTAGACACACTAAAACAAAAGGCCAATACATTTCTGCATCTATCTGGATGTTAAACTAGAAGTCTATAGCAAGACCTCTGATTTCTGACGCAGAACTGGAAAGTTCTTGGTAGCTTAGGCATACCTTAGTTCACTCCAGTGGAGTTACATTCCCTTATGAAAGCAATTAATTTTGTGCACCGATGGCATGATCAGCTGTATTTTATCAGCATCTGTATCTAAAAGATTTGTCAGCTGGATGTTTATGTTGGGAAAAATTAAGCAGAAAAAAATGTCTATATGGTTAAAGGTGTTATTTTTCAGTGAGAATTGTGAGCAACAAGTATTAAATATTAGATTGAATTCTATAGTCTATCACACTATCAAAGTAGATTATCCTAGTAAAAACAGCTCTTAAAATATGTGAATCTATTAAGGCATTATGTAATTTTACATTCAAGTACATATAAAGTTATGATTGGTTTTGATTTATCATTAGGTGTGGTTTCATTCTTTCTGATTATTTGAAAGCTAGTGGAATCATGAGAATCCCTGAGAAGTTCGACCTTCACAAAAAAAGTTTTTTTCTGGATAAAAGGTTCAGACTGTGAAACAAGTATATTCCACAAGCTCAGAAAACACAAACACATACACACAACAAAGACCATAGTTCCCCATGGCTGCCCACGGCACAGAATGTCTGATTTGTAAAATGATTTTGTGAATATTTCTCAAAAGGGGCAGTATTTTGAATCTATTCATGCATCTACATATTTACATGAAATCAGTGAGATTTAAGTACTTTTCTTCAACATTAAACTTTTTATCAAACTTGGTTGAAACTCCCTGACAGGTTATCAGACAAGTGGGGAATCTGAAAAAACAGCAGAACAGAATCGCTCGTATGTCTCTACAATAGTAAAACCATCCTGACCAGTGGCAATTCTCTGACATAATTTTACAGAATCATTCATGATTCTGCAAAACCCCACGCTTTTTCAGTGGTGAAGATAAATGTTACCAATATCACAGCAAGCGTTGCTGTTTGTACCACATTTTTCTTTCATTATTTTTTCCCCAAAATACAATACAATATATTGTATATTTTGATTGTGTTACACCTAGTTTTACCCAACAACAACAACAACAAAAAACAACAAAAAAAAACCCCAAACTTATTAAATCTAACAAAGTGTGATAAAGTCAATAAAGAATTTTCCAAACCAATGTATATTGCAGGGATGCAAGTTTCTATAAAATTCTGTATAATGGTTTAGCAATTCCATTAAAAGGTGCCATTCTTTACTGCACTATGTTGCATCTCAGGGTTTTATATAACTCTACTCTTATTCTTTGTTTAAATTCTGTAGTGCCAGCACACACACACACAAAAACCAAAACACAAAAAAACCACAAAAAACCCACAAACGAATGAACAANAAAAAAAAAAAAAAAAAAAAAAAAAAAGAAAAAAAAAAAAAGAAAAAATGACTTTACGTTTGTATGTCATCTTCCATCTAGATACATCAAAAATTATCATAGAAGCTGCCTACCACCATGAGTATAACCACATCTGCTGTGAAAGGTGTGCAGACTCACTTTACATGAAAGTGAAACTAATAAAAACTCTGCACATCTCAATGCATAGAAGCAGTTTTAGATAAACATTGTATTAGAACTGTGTTTGGTAAGGTGTCCTTCAGGATTCATGAAAACCAAAACAAGTAAGAATGAGTTAGAAAAACACTTTTCAGGAATTATTTCATAGAATAATAATCATAAAACCGTATTTGGGTGTGAGGTATTCTGCCTTGGGGCTGGCTGTGTAGTAGATGACCTGATGTGATTATTTGCTGCTTCAGTTTTATGTATTAACCAAATACAGAAGCAGTAGCTGACTTTGCAAAATACTGTGGCCAGGACTGATTTACAATGAAAAGACAAGTATTATTAACTACAACAACTCAGTTTTTGAGCACACATTCCACATGTCTTCTGGTACGGTCTGGACTGGCTTTGATTCTGGTACAGGAACCAGTCAGACTGTGCCTATATCAGCATTTTACTTGACATAAATAATGCACTGTTGAAATTAATCTTTTTGTTATCCCTGTGTACCAGACTTAGTTTAGTGTTACCAAGCAGTCTCAAAGTGCATGGACAAGATTCCTTTAGGAAAGAAAAATGATCCAAAATATGCATAACCAATATGTACTGACCTTAAATAGCTGTAGCTTTATCCACAATATATAATTTGTCCTGGTCTATTGTGACTGCCCATAATTCATATGTCATGGCTATATGGTTACCCACACCATTTTTCCTTTTAGATACACTCCTATTGCACCACACTACTTTTAATGTAAATTTGGCTTCTGAAAAATTTCTTTATAGTCTAACGGCATTTTGATGCAAGGAGAACAGAGTTGAAACACAATACATCCTAAGATGTGGAAATAAGCACTATTTGGCAATCAGGGTGCTCAGAGGAAACAGAATGTGATGACATAAATTGCATTTATTTTTTTGGCCTTGGCATAATCTGATCTGCAAGATATTTATATTTCATCCTTCTAATAAGTGTTTAAAAAAAAAAAAACACAACTTATTCTTAATTATGTAACTTACTAAACAGAGTTCAAATTAGTTGTATTACTTTTAGAATAAGCATATTTAAAGTACAGAAATTTGGAATTAATGCTATATATTTTTGTAAAGAATTTTTATTAGGCAAGCTGCATAGCTTTTAAAACAACAGAAAATACAGTACTTTGTTTTAAATACGTAGGATCCTCATGAATTACTATATTTTGTGATAACTAATCAGTGGTTTATAATTATAATTTCTTTTTCCTCTTTTATAAAATTATGATAATTATTTTTCCTAGCCGTAGTGTTGCAAAAACTGCAATGAAGTACCTGTCACTGATATTGAAAAAACTATTGTGAATATCCATTTTGTGACTATGTCATCAATGGTTATCTGCACTTATATCTTGGCCACACATTCTTAAATCATAGTAAATCCCTGCCTGCTGTGAATTTAAATAGACCTTCAGTTCTTCAATTCTTTCCCTTCCCTTCCCTTCCCTTCCCTT